>JH651232.1:888731-944022 GCA_000260095.1 Tetrahymena borealis | reverse complement strand
TCAAGTTTATATAACTAGGTTTATGGATTATAAGATATGCTCATTAAGATTTTATTTGATTAATGAATAGATATCATTGTATATTCCATATTTAAATATCCATTTAAGAATACCCAACCTGTTATGGTAATCCTATTTAAATCTCCTACTAAATTTTGAAAGATTATTTATCCTTTTTTTAAATCACCGCTAAATCCTAGAGTGCAAGGATTATATACAAATTCTTCTTATAGAGCATAGGAATTCTCTGCTACTAAACCACCTAATGTATAATTCAGTAAGTAGATAATTATTATAGATACTTTAAACCCTTTAATCTTCATACGCTCTTATTTCTAATAAATAAATAATAAGCCAAATTTTATTTTTTCTTACTAAATTAAATTCAATTTGTTTTTCCTTATTTAGATTAACCTTCCACCTATTTTATGATAAATAAGAACTTTTTATTTTAAAAGAAAAATCATTAAATATAATCTGTAAGCTTACCACTGAGAGTATCTTGCTTGCTTGAAATTAAATATTGTTTTACCTCTCAATATTTGTTATGCTTTATCTATTACCTTTTAGATTAATCTTCTTAGAATTGGTTTTTATTGGTGGTGTAATAATATTCATAAGCAATAATTTACAAATTACTGTAGCTGTGGTGACAATAGCCTATTCTGATTAATTTTAATTCAGATTACTATAAATAATTAATATACTATTTTAAATTACAAATATTTTTATAAGGTTAAAATATAAATTATTCTTATAAATTAATTCAGTTAATAACTAGTCGATATTACTTACTTTCTTTTGTTAAAAATACATAAATAAATTCAATAAAAATACATAATTTACATTTCTTATTTGAACTCAGTCTTTTATCTTTTTAAAAAATAATTTAATTTATTTATTATTAAAGATAATGTAAATAAGATTATTAAAATGGTAATAATATAATCTATTGTATTACCTACATTTTACTTAAATACTTATTTGTTTCTATATTTTAAATTATTTTCAATTCTATAAAATGGTAATTAATTGTATGTGTTTCATTTCTGATCAAGTTTTGTTTAAAAACTATTTTCATTTAATCAATATATTTTAATTTACATAATATGATAGAAGAATTTTTATCAAATCTAATAAAAGAATTTAATTAATTTTATTTGGTATATTATTATTTTTATTACTATTTCATATAAATAAATTTATTTGATTTTGAAGATTTAAAAATACAATCAGTTAATACTTAATGGATTATTTTAAAATATATTATGATATTTTTTATAAAATATCTTATATGAGGATGTGATAAACTGAATAAAAAATATAGTTCATTTTATAATTAATTTTCTATTGTAATAATCTTATTGCTTAAAAGGTTATTTTTATTATTTTTTCTTAATATTTATTTATTAGGATAACTTTATTGCAATTGAAGCAAGTAACTCAAGGAAATATAATATATTAAATAACAATAGCAAAACTATTGCTATATTACCTATTTTTAAATAAAAATCAATATTATCTTGATCAAAAATAATTTAATTGAATAATCTTTTCTCAATTTCTTTTACTGTTAGGAGTAATAACCATACCATACTCATAATTAATTCACCAATAATTTTAATCATTCTAGTTCTCTTGCTTTAATAAGGTTATTGATATTAAGTTTAAATACTAGATATTAAGAATGTTGCCGAGACACTTATACCTACAAAAAAAGGGTAGTCATAAAAAATAACTATAATTAAAATTATTAAGTATTTTTTTATCAATTAGATTAAAAAGTAATATTTTGAAAGTCTTTGATTATTATTATTTGCTAGTCTAGAAGTAAATAGTTCTATTTTACCCTACTGTTTATTCTCTCGATTTCTCAAAATATCAAATATATAATTTATCTAAATAAATAAAAATGCAATTTAAAGGAAAGAAATATAAATTCCATATCTGAATGCCCATTATTCTTGTTAATTCTCATAAAATTAAGCCATTACTGATAAAAAAAGCATTAAAAGGTTTGTTTCATTTTCTGATAATATCTGATTTATTATTTTCATTCTAAACTATTTTAAAATTTTTTTTTACCCAAACCTTAAATTTTTTATTTTTGTTGAGATTTCTCCCACAAACGATAATAGTAAAAGAGAAATCAATAGGAAAAGCTGTTTTATAATAGTAATTTGTGTATTTATCAAGAAACTATTTGAGAAACCTAATTAAGATAATTTATTGATTTTGCTTTATTTTATTTCTGTAGAATTCAGTTAATAACCTAAAATACTAAATGAAGATTTATAATTTTAAGTTTAGTAATCAGGGACATCAGGGTATACAAACATGCCATAAAGTTAGCATAGCTTATATAAATTAGGAGGCAATTATGCATTATATAGGAGAATCATCACAGTAGGTTATAAAGTATTGAGAAAATAGAATACTAATTAGAACTATTAAATTAATGAGATTACATTTTGGTTACTATTTTTAATACTTGTTAAAAATTAATCCAATTCTTTTACTTCTAAATCTGATTATTTCAATATTATTGGTCCAATTTTAAAAGTAAATAATTTATTTAAATAATCTGGATTTAAAGCATATTTTTCTGAAGTGCTGATGAATAGCTAAGGCTATTTAATTTGGACACTTCCAGTAGTAACTGAAAAACTTTATTTAATGACTACTAGAGTTGTTAATTTATTTCCTTCTATCATTACATTACTCAGATAGTAAAAACTTTATGGAATTTAAAATAAATAAAATGAAAATATCTCATTTACATTATATTAAGTAAAATCTATTTATTTAATATTTTATTCAAACGTAAATTCAAGATGATATTAATTTTCTCTGAATTAGATTTATAATTCTACTTCCATATTTTATGTGCATTTTAAATCCTGTTCTTATTCAGAAAAAATGATTTTTCCAGAAGAGCAGTAACATTTGTTATCACTTAGGATATAATCTGATTCACATTCTAAGCAGTTAGTTTTAGATTCTACACATTTGCTGCAAGGCCTAGCACATTTATTGCACATTTAAGTTTCTTTATCAAAAAATTAATCAGAATTACATGGCGAGCATTCTCCATTTGAAGTTGGGTAATAATTAGTTTCACACACACAAGAAGGTGGATCAATTCTCCCATTTTTACACTTAATACACTCATTTTAATTACAAATTTAGCAGGAATTACTGCAAATTATATCATCACAATTATCATTTAGAAGATAATATTCTGTATCACATTCACAATTAGGAGGATTTATTCTTTTTTCTGCACATTATAAACAGTTTTTCTCACTGTCTTAGCAACTCAAACATTTACTAGAGCAATAAATGCACTATTATTAGTTATTAAGAAATTAAAAAGATTCGCAATTACAGGTTGGAGGACTTTAACTATTTTCATATCTACAAACTGTACAATTATCATAGGATTCTTCACACTATGAACATTTATAATCACAAGCCTTGCATATATTTGTTTATTTATCAAAGAAATAACCATCTTTACATGTTGTACAAAAAGATGTAGGCTCATTATTAGCGCCTCTGCATTAAGTGCATTCAAGAGATAATAAATCATATTGAACACATAGATCACTGCTTAATTAAGTATTGATGCATTCTCTGGAAAATTCATTAGTTGCAAATAGAAAATCTCCGTCTAAACTTATCTGATAACATTCTTACTTTGATACTACTTAGTTTCCTAATAAATAATAGCCTTCTTTAGGTTACAAACACCATAAATTTCCTAAATTTAAGTAAATAAAACAATGATCCGAAATGTTGTAACTAAAATAGAAATACCCATTTGGTGAGTATATCTTAAAATAGTTAAAATAAACTAGGAATGGCTCTAGAGAATTATTTCCATTCCCAATTTAAATCTATGAGAATGAATTATTATTATAAGATTTTAAAAAAAGTATTGTTTCTCTACAATAATTGATTACAACTTCAAATTCTTCCTGCCTTTGTGAAGTGCATGAAATACATTTTTGATTATATTTAATCAGTAAGAATGTTATTTTTTAATGATCTACCCTACATATTTAAGTTTAATAGCATTCTATTTCATAGCAAATTTATAAAAATGAGGATTAAAGTGATTCAGAAGGTACAAAGTATATTCTTAATACCTCTCCAAAATCAAATTCTAAAAAAGTAACTGTTTTTTTTATTTATTCAATATAGATAGAGCATGAGAATGTTAGAGGAGCATTCTAACTTTTTAGAATAGTTGATGAAAATGTTTAATGTGTTGCAAACCCTTTTATCTCTCTATGCAAAATGTTCCCACTATTAAAGGTAAACTCGTAAGATTGATTAATTAGATTAATTGATTTTAATAAAGACTGTGGGTCCTCTGGAGAATATATAAAATAGGAGGCTATATTAGTCTAGGTATATGGAAGATTTTATAAAAAGCTTATACCTTACTCATTGTTAGGCAGTTTCATATTTTTTATTATTAATATTGGCAATGAAGTAAATAAACCACAAAAATATGGTAATGAAGCTGCTTAACAAGGACCAATGCATAGTTTCGGCTAATTATAAATAGGATTTGATCCTATTTCAATTTGTTAAATATAGAAATATCCATTAGTTACTAAAGTAATCATTGCAGTTGATAGATCTGTCCATATTCCCATCCAAAATCCTGATGAAGGATGAAATCTGATAGAAATTAAGGCTTAGCTATTTTAATTTAGTATTTAAACATATTTCAGATCTGATTATGAAATAAATTTTATAAGGAAAACAATCTAAGCATTATTCTTAAAGTATCCAATAATAGATTCAGTAATAATATTTTGTGATTTATATTTCATAGAAAAACTAAAATAAAATGAATCATTATCTTTAAGATCTAAAGCATTATTACTGTCAAAAATAAATTAACTGTTAGCTACATTGTATAAACAACTTGGATCAAAATCTAAATTAGCAGAGTTGTGATAGAATACAGTATTTATTTTATTTGGTATTTCATAACTAAAATCTCTTAAACAATTAAAACCATCATCAAAAGTATCGGATGGGCAAACTCCATTTATCCTCCCAGATCCTCCTTCTATACAAGTAGTTTCATCAGTACAGCCATTACAATATTTAGGGCATAAATAACATTTTTTGTCTTTAAGATAATGCTAATTTCTACAGATGCACTAATTTAGAGTAGTATCTAATATCATTCCTTCAGGACATTATAGGTGGGGAGGATTCCAATCTTTTAAACCTGGAATTAATTGATTATTATTGTTATCATATACACATTAGTGAGTATTCTAATAATCTATAATATAGTTAGCCTTACATAATAAGCATTAATTTCCAGAAATAAGAGACATTTAATACTGACAAAACTAATTTTCTACAATTTATGTTCCAGAGTAGATATTGATATTTGCAATTTATAATATTTAATGAGATATTTTGCTCCCAAAATCAATTTAAATATATTTAAAATAAGTTTAAAACAGGTCAAATGGGAAGATAGTATTGAGAGCTAATTATTTTAATATGATATTTCCATGTGTAAAAAAATTTTGTTAGACAATCATAATTACTTAACACCATTAATTTTCTTAAATTATATCTATCGAATATGTAATTTGCGATGATGATGATAAAATTATGGTTTATGATATTAAATTATTGCTATCTATAACTATTTTCATAGTTTATTCAAAAGAATTTATTTGAAGTATGGTATTCTCAAATAAAGGTTTTTCTTACATTTTAAAGTAAAAAGATAAGGTGAATCCTTTGATAAAATAGCTCATAGTATTTAAACTTAAATATTCTTCAGATTTTAATAAACTAGGATTATAGTGATTGTAATTTAGCTCTATTTTATCCTAGTTTCCAACTAAATTATAAACAAATCCTGGATTATTAATATGTAATTCAAAATCTATCCTTTGCATAAAATTATGAATTCCTACAGATGGATCTCCAATCAATCCAAAAACATCAGTAATTTCTATTAAATCATTCCAAAATAAATAAATATTTTTCATAAAAGAGCAACCTCTACTTAAATTTAACTAATTTTTTGACCATCCTACATTAAATTCTATCGTAGATTTGTCAAATGTCATTGTACTTGAAGAAACTGTTACTTCATTAGGTAAACTAATTTTTCCATTACTTTTATGAATAATAAATTATCCATTTATACTAAAAGTATTAGCACTAACCTAAGTTTTATAAGAATGTATCTAAAAAAAATACCATATTTTAGAAGCTAATGCTGAATCATTTATCGTAAATTATTATCCTCCTAAGAATAAATTATAATTCTTTGTCTATTAGTTAAATGTTAAATCTAATAAATATACATTATTCTCATTTACTGAGATAATTGTATTTTCTATATCATTAAATCCTGTCATAAAAATCCATCCTGTTATTGTTATCCTATTTAAATCTCCGGCTAGTTTAGTAAAAATATCACTTCCTTTAAAAGTTTAGCCATCTTTTAAACCAGTGCAAGGATATTAAGTTTGAGGATTTAATAGGGCAAATGAATTTTCAGGTAGAAGAACACATTATGAAAGCGTAAATATAAAAAATAATAAAATTAGTGAAGCCATTACTATTTAATACTTTTTTTACTTCTTCCTACTTTAAATAGTAACTCATTAAAATATAATAACTTTACAAATTATCATAAGATATTTTATGATTAGTTTTATTAAGATTTCCTTATTTAGATACGATATTCTTTTCTAATTGAACAGAAATGCTGGTAGGAATTATAGTAGCCACTAATAAGGATTAGATCAAAAAGAAGAAATATAAAAAAATTGTATTGTAATTTTATAATTTTTTCCCCAACTTTATATGTTTCCTAAAAACTCTAATTTTACTTCTTAAAAATATTAGATTAAGATAAATTACTTTAAAATTTGTAATTTTTCTTCTGATTTTTCTGTAATTTATAAAGAAATGATTGGGCGTTCTTACAAATTAATTCTTATGGTAATAAATCATTACTGAATAATCTCAATTTTATAATTAAATGTAATGTATAATATTAGATTAAAAAATATTCTTGACAAGGAAACGTGAATTTTATCATAAGCACAAATAATGATGTAAGCAACTAGCTAGGTTGGTAAGAATACATATTTTTCTCATTTAAATATAAGAGTTTATTTTTAACAAAAAACTTTATCATTTATAGTAAATTGGTGAAAAGTTAAGCGATAAAATAAATATCTCTTTACTTTCATACTTTGACTTATATAAGAATAATAATACTTTTAAGAAAACCTATCTGTAAAATAAATAATTTACTATAAATCTTCTTTAAATAGAACTCAAAAATATTTGTAAATTTAAATAGATAAAAGAATAAAATTAATTATAATAAATTTTATATTTTTTAATAAATCATAAAAGAATAGCTAGTTACTATCAATAATGAATTTATGAAAATTTTTACATCAAATAATTTCTTTTTATTTTTTTCTACTTTAATTTTCAAAAAACTATTCTGTTTTCTTATTTTTATTAAATAGTGAATATAATTTTTCAAAAATGGGAGCCAAGAATTCGATGAAGTATAAAAAATTAAATGTCATTAACAATATTATAACTACTCTTCCTAATAGAATATACTTACTGATTAAATCTTAATCAAGTATTACTTTCTCTAATAGTTTCTATTCAACAGTATAAATAACTGTCAATACTATCCACACTAGAGACATCAATACTTCTCCAACTATTTTAATAATTCTTGTTCTAATTTTTAAATAAGGTTTCTACAGAAATGTTATTATACCTGAAGCTAAGAATATGGCAGTAACACTACTAGCTACAAAATAAGGAAAGTTATAAAAAAAAAAAATGATAAAAATTATAGTATATTTTTTAATTAATTAAATAAAAAAGTAAAAATTTGAGAATTTGATATTATTTGAGTTCAATCTTGAAGCAAATTACTCAATTTTTTTCATTTCCTCTTTATCATTACTTCTTATTTTTTATAATATAAATTTCATCAAGATAACTATTAGTAGGATTTCTAATAAGGATATATACAGACCATACCTATATGTCCATTTTTCTTCTTTAAACTTACCAAATTAAGAAAGAATAGATAGAGTAAGCATTAATAAATTGGTTTCATTTTCTCCATTAATCTTATTTATCAGAAAAATCCTAAGCTTTAGTGTTTTCTAATTTAGAGATAGTTATTTTGGAATTGGTTTTTAAATAAATGTTAAACTAAGTAAGACCAATAATATTAATTATTTAATAATAATAATAGGGATATTAATAAGCAGACTATTAGAAAATCCAAGTCTTGAAAGTTAGTTGATTTGACTATGTTGAATTTCACTATTGTTGAGTTCATATCCTAAAAGTTAGTAAGATGTTTTAAAATTGTACGTTTAATAGTCTGAAACAAATGGAAATACAAATATTCCATTGATTTAAAGGAATTTATATAAATTAGGAGGTAATTATGCTTTCAATAGGAGTATCATTGCAGTTGGCTAAATTGTGTTGAGAAAGTAAAATACTATTTAAAACTATTAAATTATTAAAATTAAACTGTCATTACTATTTTTAATAGAATCAAGAACCTAATCTAATCCTTTAGACTCTAACTCTGTTTAAGTTAAAAATAGAGGACCTATTTTAAAATTTAATGGAGTTGATTTATAAATTCTGTTTAATACATACAATTTAGAATCACTTGTAAAAAGTTCAGTTTTTTTAATAAATGCATTCCCACTTACTGTCTAAAAGCTATTATTTACTTTAATTTAAGTAGATAATTTATTATCTTTGATTTCAAAATTAGAAACTTAATAAATGTCTGTAGGAACTTAATGCAAATATATTTGAATTATCTCATCTTAGTCATAATTATTAAAATTTTATAATACAACATTATGTTCAAAGATAAATTCAAGATAATAAGAGTTATTTTCAAATTTAACTTTTAATTCGACCTCCATATTTTACTAGCAAACAATATCATCATTATCCCAAGCCATTAAGCCTCCATTTTAGCAATAGCATTAATTATCTTATATGATCATTTTAGGAGGGCATTATAAACATTTAAAGCTATTTTCAATGCACTCTGTACATTCTTTATCACACTGTTCACATTTAAAAGTTTTATAATTATAATACCATCCTGGATTACAAGAACTACATTCTCCATTTGAGATTGGAAAATAGCCATTATAGCAAATGCAAAAAGGAGGATTTATTCTACCCTATTTACATGTTTAACAATTATAGGGGTTTTATGTACATGTTTAGCATTATGAGGCACATTAGATATTATCACAATTTTACCCTTTTAACTCATAAAGATTTGTATCACAAATGCAATTCGGAGGATTTATTCTTTTAAGGGAACACTCTATACAATTATTTTCATTACCTTGGCAACTCTAACACTTACTTGAGCAGTTGACACACTCAGAGTTATTATTAAGGAATTAAAACTATTAACACTCACAAGAAGGAGGATTTTAAGAGTTTTTATACGCACAAGCCGTACACTTATCATATTAATCAACACAGGAAAGACATTTAGGATGACAAGGTTAACAAGCACCATTTTATTTATTATGATAATATCCTTATTAACATTATTGACAAAAAGTATTAATATCTAAGAAATCATATCTGCATTTAGTGCATAGGTTACTTAAAAGATCATATTCAATGCATAGCTTACTACTTATTTAAGTATTTTAACATTCTCTTGAAACCTCATTGGGTGTGTATATCTAATTACCTTGAATACTTAAGTCATTACATTATTTTCTTGTTACTAAATCATTTCCTAGAATATAATATCCGTTTTTAGGATAAAGGCAATGCATGTTTAATAAATTAATATAGATAAAGCAATGATCTTATAAGTCATAACTAAAGTAGAAAAAAGTATTTTCAGTATATATCCTTAAGTGATTAAAATATATGAGAAATTCCCCTATTGAATTATTACTTGTCCCAATATCGATATTAGAACTTGATATTGGGAATTAAAATTTCTTAAGAAAGAATAGAGATTCCCTACAATAATTTATTACTATTTCAAACTCTTCATAACTATTTAGATTGCAAAATAGACATTTTTAACTATATTTTATCATCAAGAAATTGAATTACTGATAATCTATCATACACTTTTTTGTAGATTAACAATCTTAGCCGTAACAAACTTATACTTATGCTGATTAAAGAGATTCATGAGGAATTAATTCATAGTTAATTTATTCCTAGTTATAAAGAGTTTCTATAAAATTAACTGTTTTTGTTATTTATTCAATATAAATAGTGCAAGAGAAAGTCAATGGACTATACTGGCTTATAAATATACGAGAGACAAATTATTGATGGGTTGCAAACCCATAATAGCTTTTATGAAAGACATTACCAGTAAATTAAAAGTTATAAACATTTGTGTAGATATTTTTAGATTGGATAGGAGAATTAGGATCACTGGGAGTATGCACATAATAAGCAACAATAGTAGTTTAAGCTTAAGCTAAGTGTGAAATAAATTATAATTATTTCTTCTCATAGGTAATAGCCATATTCTTAATAAATAAAACAAAACTATCTATGAATTAAAAGCAAACATAAGGTGTTGAACCTATCTTACATGGACCAATACATAATTTTGGCTAATTATAAATAGGATTAGATCCTATGTCTACAATATCTTAATAAAAATACTCATTTGAATTCAATGAAAAAACTGCTTTTCTAAGATCAGTCCATATACCAATCCAAAATCCAGCAACAGAGTCACATCTAAATTTAGATAATAGATTGCTACTTTGGTCATATAATTCAATATATTCTATATTAGGGCCTGCTTAATAAAGAATTTTGAATATGATTTGACCTTAATTCTCAAAATACCCAATGATTGATTACATTGATGAGGATGTTTAAAGCTTCATAGAAAAACTAAAGAAAAATGAATCATTTTCTTATAAATTCATAAAAAAGTTTTCTAATGTATACAGAGCAGGGTTTACTGATTAGCTGCATGTACTGTCATAAATAGCAGATGGGATTTAGTAGATTTTATTAATTTTATTCGGAACTATAAAACTATAATTCTTTAGGCACTCATAACCATCATCAAATGTGCTAATAGGACAAACTCCTTAAATTCTTCCATCTCCTCCAAATTTACAAATCATTTCATTAGTACATTCATTACAATACTTAGGACATCTCAAGCATTTTCCTTCTTTTAGGTAAAATTATTTCCTACAAATGCATTCATTAGAACCATTTTATTAAATCATTCCTTCTGGACATTAAACATGTTGCGGATCCCAATCTTTTAATCCTGGAATAGAAGAAATTAGGGATGGTTCATATACACAAGTATGATTATTTTAATAATCTAATACATAATCATTGTCACATTAGAGGCATTAATAACCAGATGATAAAGCAATTCTATATTTACAATTTTATCCTTAATCTACCTGAGTTCCTTCATAAATTTAAATATTAGCTAATTAAAATTAACTGTGAGTAGACTATGATCCAAACACTATGATAATTGATTGAAAAGAATAAGATAATAAATTAAAAGTGAGTGGATGACTTAGACCATTTTATTTTAAAATAATTACTCCATTAGTTTCGAAGCCTTAATGTAAAATTAAGATTATTTATATCCATTAGCCAATTTCCATAACCCCAAATTACAAATTAATAGGAGGAGAAGTATTAATTTAAAATACAACTATTTAGGAACTAAGAAGGATAAGGTTCATATTTTGACTAGACGAAATAGTAACAATATTAATATTTAAAGGAATTTCGAGTATTTTAAAGAAAAATGATAATGTAAAACCATTAGTTTAGTGAAAGTTGATTTTATCAAAACGAATAAATTCTTTAGATTTAAGAATCGAGGAGTCATAGTGATCATACTTTAGGTCTAATTTGTCTTAAAAGCCTATATGATTATATATTAATCCTTTATTGTTTAGATAATTTTAAAAATCAACTTAGACAAATTTATTATAAACTCCATTAGAAGTATCTCCTATTAATCTCAAAATATTTGAATCAACTATTACTCTATTCCAAAATAACTAGAATAATTTAATGAAACAACAGCAGGGAGTTAACCCAAGAGAAGCATTAGGCCACCCAATACTAATTTCCATTTTAGTTGTGTCAAATTTAATCTTATTTGTATTTATTCTCAATTCAGGAATGGAAAACTATGATTAAGTAGCAGTATATACATGAAATCTTCCTACTAAATTTATATGTGAAGTAGAAAAGGGATCAGCATAATAAGTTACATAAACCTTAATGAATATCCATTAATTTTATTGTAAAGTAGAAATAGTAAAAGGGCTAGGATTATTATCTAAATACAATGTAAATGTGGCTGAAGGTGAAAATTTATAATTAAATAGTAATAAACTATTACTATCTTCAAATATTGAAATGATTGTGTATTGTTTGTTATCATATGCCTTTAAATAGATCCATCCAGTAATAGTTATTCTGTTTATAACTTCTGAGTGTTACGAAAATACATCATTAGCATCAAATACTAAGTTTTTATCAGAATAAGGGCTACATGGACATTAAACTAGGCCTTATTATAGAATAAATTAGTTATCCAGATTTAAAATAGATTTAATTAGCTAAAACAGAGAAAATAAAATAAATAATCTCTAGTTTAAAAATCTAATCATACTATTTATTTATTTCTATTTCTTTTATTCTCAAAATAAATTTTGTTTGTTTGAACTTATTATCTTAAAAATTTTGACCAGTCTTAAGTTTAATAATCCGATTTCCTGTTTATCTTATTTTCTTTGTTCGGAAAATTGCTGGATTTAATCTTTTAAATTTAGTAGATTTTTAAAAAATCTGAATTTGGGATTACTTTTTTTTCTTTCTTTTATAAACAAAATTATTTATTTTAGCTTTGATAGATATAAGTTTACACTTGGTGCCTGTAAAACATATGCATACGATTACACTAAATTAAATTTTATTAGATTTTATTTTAAATTTGTTAATGGATTATTCTATAAATATTTTTTAAACCCAAATTAATTCTAAAAAATATGCTATTAATTGAAATAAATAGATGAAAATTAAATATATATCTATTAATAACCAAAAAAAGAAAGTGTAAGTTAAAAATTATCTTTTGAATTTTAATTTCAAATAGACATTCATATCAGAAAAATTATAAAATTTTCTGGTAGGGTAAGTAAGGAAGGAAGGAAGAATTAATGAAAACGAGTAATTACTATCAACTAGAATTCTCAAATGAAAAATGAAATGATGATTAGTTAATATGTACAAGTAATTTTACATTTATTTTATTATTTTTTTTGATTTGGTTTGGTAGTTTATAAACTAGCCAATTAACTTATTCTTTAATTTTAATCCTAAATCTAATATAGTTCTTTTATTCTTAAAAATAATTACATTTCTTCAGTCAATCAATTGACTTATTTTTTGTTCTTACTTAAACTTTTAGCAATTATTAGTTGTTTTTATTATTATTAAAGAAAGAAACTAACTTCTCAATCAAAGGAGCTAAAAATTCAATGAAATAAATTAAGTTAAATGCAAATAATATGATCATTGTTACTCTTCCTAATTGAATATACTTATCTATTAAGTCTTATTTTAGGATTACTGATTCTAATAACTTTTATTCATAATTTGTGATTATTACTAAAAGAAGCCACACTAAAAACATCATTAACTCTCCTATGATTTTAAATATTCTTGTCCTTACTTTTACATAAGGCTTCTAATAATATGTTTAAATGCCTGATATGAGGAATATTGAGCTAACACTACCAGCAACCAAATATGGATAATTATAAAAAAAGAAGATGATAAAAATGAGAACATATTTTTTCATTAATTAGATTAAAAAGTAATAATTTGAGAATATTATTTCATTAAATTACAATCTTTTTGTGAATAATTCTATTTTCTTCATCTCTTCTTAATCATTATTTTTTATATTTTAATAAACATAGTTTGTACAAATTATCAGTAATAATATTTATAATATTGAGAGATACACTCCATATCTATAAGCCCATTTTTCTTCTTAGAACTCAACATATTAGGAAAAAATTGAAAGAAATGTCAATAGTAAATTAATTTCGTTTTCCTCAAAGACTTTATTCATTACAAATAATTAAACCTTTTTAATATATTCATTCTTTTTACTATTGATATTAAATTTCCTTTTTGTGAAAATCTATTCAATAAAAATTAAGCTTATTATTGATAACAGCACTATTTGCTTTATAATAATCAAAGGAATATTCACTAGCAAACTATTTGTAAAACCTAGTTTTGAAATTTGTTTTGAAGAGCTTGGTTGAATTTCATTAGTTTTTAAATCATACCCTAATAGACTATAAGTTTTTTTAGAATCTGTAATTTGATAGTCTGGTACAAAAGGGTACACAAACATTCCATAAAGTTAGCAGAATTTGTATAAATTAGGAGGTAGTGAGGTTTTAAGTAGCAATATCATTACAGTAGGTTATAAAGTGTTAAGAAAATAAAAGACTACTTAGAATTATTGCATTAATAATATGAAATTCTCGTTACTATTTTTGACTGAATCTAGAACCTAATCTAAGCCAGTAGTTTCAAATTCCGTTTAAGTTAAAAATAGAGGGCCTATCTAAAATTAAATAGGAGTAGTTCTATAAGAATTATTTAATATATAATTATTCGAAACACTAACAAACCAATCAGGATTTTTGAAAAGAGCACTCCCATTTACAGTTTAAAATGATTTATTGGCAATTATTTTAGCTGAAAGTGTATTTCGATTGATTGAAAAATTAGAAATTTAATAAATTTCTTTAGGAACTTAATGCAAATAAATTTCAATTATTTCATCAGGATTAAAGTTATTGATATTAATTAATTTTAAATCATGCTCAAAAACAAACTCTAGATGATATTAATTTTACTTAAACTTAATTTATAACTCCACCTCCATTGGTTATGGACACAAAATGTCCCCATTATCTGAAATAATAACAGATCCTAAAGAACATTGGCATTTATTATCTTATAATTAAGTTCCTTATTGGCATCCCAAACAATTATTACTGGTTTCAATACATTCTGTACAAGGCTTTTTACATTATAAACATTTTTATGCTTTAAAATCAAAATATTATCCTGATTAACACGAAGCACATTCACCATTAGGGATCGGATAATATCCAATATCGCATGTACAAAATGGAGGTTTAACTCTTCCTTATTTGCAATTTTAACAATTATTAGGTTATTAAGTACAATTATTACACTATATTTCACAGATAATTTTTTCACATTTAAAACCATTTTCTTTATAATTGTAAGTATCACAGCTACAAAGTGGAGGATTTATTCTTTCTGTCGAGCATTCTATGCAATTATCTGCGCTGTCCTAGCAACTTTAACATTTACTTTAACAATTTACACATTCTTAATTGCTATTAAGGTATTAATTTGGTTAGCATTCACATGAAGGAGGATTTGATGAAAATGAATATTTACAATTGGTGCAATTATCAGATCTTTCCACACACGAGAGGCATTTAGGGTTGCAAGGTTAGCATAAATTAGTTGATTTACTAAGAAAATATCCTTCGGTACATTCTTTGCAAAAAGATGCTGGTTAATATTGACTATCTCTACATTTTGAGCATTAATTATTTAATAAATCATATTCTATACACAATTTACTACTTAATTATGTATTTTAGCATTCTCTTGAGAACTCATTTATAGCATATAAAATATCTCTGTTTTTACTTTTATCAATGCATTATTGAGGTGTTATTACTTCATTCCCTGATAAGTAGTATCCTTTCTTTGGGTATAGACACTTTAAGTTACTTATATCTATATAGATAAAGCAAGGATCCTATAAATCATAACTAAAGTAGAAAAAACTATTAATACTATATATCTTGAAATGATTAAAATATATTAGAAATGGCTCTAAAGAGTTGCTACCATTTCCTATTTTTACTTGATTAAATGTAGATATCGAGTAATTCTTCAGAAAAAGGAGAGTTTCTCTACAATAATTAATAACGATTTCAATTTCCTCTCTTTTATGAAAATTACAATAAAAACATTTTTAGGCATATTTGATCATTAAAAAAGTAACTTATTAATGGTCAATCATGCATTTTTTTGTTGATAGACAATCTTATCCATAACAAAATAAAATTGAAGATGCCTAGAGTGATTCATGAGGGATTAATTATATTTTAATCTCTAAACTATTGAAAGTAAATTAAAGGAATGTACTCTTTTAATTAATTTACTCTATATAAATCGAGCAGGAAAATGTTATTAATCCATTTTAACTGACAGTAATAATGGATGAAAACTCTTTGTGTGTAGCAAATCCTTTAATTGGATGATGAAATATACTTCCAGCAATAAAATTAAAAATTTAAGAACCACTAATTTAATTTTTCGAACCAGTGTTAGAAGAAGGATCATTAGGCATATAAATAAAATGACAAGATATCAAAGACTACTTTTAAGCAAAATACAGCAGGTAATGTAGCTATTATTTTTCTACGGGGAGTCTCATATTCTTAACAAATAATAAATTAGAGTTCATCATGCCACAATAATAGGGTATTGATGAGATTTTGCAAGGCCCTATACAAAGTTTAGGATTAGAGTAAATTGGACTTGAGCCTATTGAAACTTCTTTCTAATATAGATATTAAAATGTATACAAGGAAAATAAAGCTTTTCTAAGATCTGTCCACATACTAATCTAGAATATATTATAATATTCAAATCCCAAACTGCATAAAATATTATCATATTAATCAAGTAGTTGAATGTAATAATTAGAAAACAAAATCTTCTTTTATATTTTGAAAACAATTATTCCTTAATTTTCAAAATATCCAATGGTTTATTAAACAAAAGTGGAAGATATTGGTAAAATAGAAAAATTAAAGAAAAAAGAATCATTGTCATTTAAATTCAAGAATGTCTGACTAAAAGTGAATGGAGTAGGATTAGCTGTTTAACTGCATGTAGAATCATACATGGTTGTTGTAAAAACATGTACTTTATTTATTTTATTAGGAATTGTATAGCTATAATCCCTTAAGCACTCGTATCCATCATCAAAAGTGTCATTAGGACAATTTCCTTTAATTCTACCATCTCCTCCCGATTTACAAGTTGTTTCATCGATACATTGATTACAATATTTAGGGCATCTTAAACATTTTCCATCCTTTAAATAAAATTATTTCCTACAATTGCATTTTAGAGATCCTTTTTCTTAAATCATTCCTTCTGGACACTAAGTGTGTGGAGGATCCCAATCTTTCAATCCAGGAATTGAGGAAGTAAAAGAGGGATCAGATACACAAATACCATCGTTTTAATAATCTAATAAATAAGTGTCCTTACATTAGATACATTAATTACCAGATGTTAAGGATATTTAATAGTTACATGATCCAGTTTATATTAATTAAGATCCTTAATAAATATTGATTATTGAAAATTAATATTCTGGATGAGGAGCAGAACTTCCAAATTCAATTGTAACTTTTTAAAAAAATTATGATGTTAATTAAAAGGGTTATATTTTAGAGGTTATTTTCTATTTAAGAATTATATTTCCAGAAGTAATCAATCCTTAGGATATAGTTACAATTATCTAAGCCCATTCATCAATTAATATCATATCTTATTATAATTCCAGCAATGAGGGAGCTTATAGTAACACTGAGACCATTAAGTTTTAATAAATTTTAATTGAAAGGATACTATTTGAAGAGCCTATTGTAAGGATAATACCATCAGTTAAAGGGGTTGCAATAATTTTAAAAAAGAATGATAATGTAAATCCTTGAGACTCATAAAAACTCAAACCTTCCAAAAGAAATGATTCTTAAGAATTAAAAATAGATGGATTTTGAGATAACCGCTTCAAATATTACTTATCTTAATATCCAACTTAGTCAATAATGTAATCTGTATTAGATAAATAGGATTAGAAATCTAATTTAAGAAAAGCATCATAAATTCCAATAGATGGATCTCCTAATAATCCAAAAACATCATTATCATCGACTATGTCATTCCAATATAAATTGAGTGTCTTCAAATAGCAGCAGCATGGGTTTAATTCAAGATAACTATCAAACTAACCTACATTAATTTTGAAATTTCTTGCATTAAATTAAATATCATTTGTTGTAGCACTTTGTTCTGGAAAAGTAGATTTATTATTTTAGAAATATACTTGTAATCTTGATGTAAGATTGATTTAATTAGAGACAGTTGTTGGTATTTTGTTAACGTATATTTTGATAAAGATCCAAGAGTTAGCTGTTATAGATGGCTCAAATAAATCCGAAGAAGGTGAATTTCCTAATTACTAAATGAATTTAAATGGAGAAGAATTTGAATAAAATAATCGTAAAAGTGGTAAATTAGATTCATATATTGATATGATATTGTTTTCATTAAAAAAATTGCTAAACTAAAACCACCCTGTTATAGTTATTCTATTCAAATCCCCTTTTAGTTTTGAGAATACAGTGTTACCATCTAGTAATTAATCTTTACCAGGAGCTGGCATACAAGGATATTGATAGAGTTATTACTTAAGGATAAAAGAATTTTCAACATTTAGAACTCCTTAAGAAAGCTAAATTAGAAAAAAAATTATTATTAATTAGGGCATTATTATTATAATCATTTGTTTATTTTTTTCAAGATTATTCTTTTTCCTGATTTTTTATACTTAAGGTGTTTTCTTTTTTAAAATAAGGTTAGGAAATAAGATAAAAGAAGCAGATCCTTTAGTATTTCTTAATTTTCTTTCATTTAAAATCTATACTTATCTAGGTTAAAAAAAGAATATTAAACAATTATTGAAGTGAATAAAATATTAAAAGATGATTATTAGCTTACATAGAATATGTATTTTCATTTATTTTCAAATGAATTGATGAATCAATTTATAAAATTGCATGTTTTGTAATTAGAGTTTCACCTAAAGTAATTGATCATAAATTTTATTAATAAAAGCTGTCATAAAAATATCATAAGCTAAACTATAATAAATATATCTACATTGATTGCTCTAACTCAAATAAAAAGATCTACTTTGCTGCTCTATTTTTATAAAATAGATATATCATAAGATTAAAAAATCAATAAATCTTATTATACAATTGTTTATTTATTACAATTATATATAGAAAAATAAGGAAATAATATTAAAATATAATTTGAACACTATAGTTTTTATTTTTTGTTCTTATTAAAAAACTGTGAATTTGTTTTTTGGAAGAATTAATTAAAACAAGTATACCTTGTTACTACTATATTCTTTTATTTAATTTTTTTCTGTTAAGAATATTTTAATGAACTTCTGAAAGAAATAATATAAATTAGCTGATTGTAATGCAATATCAAGAAAATATTATAGCTGAATTTATTGTTTATTATTTACTATAAGGATAAAAATTAAATATTTCTATTATCTAACTAAAAATAATTGAGATATGAATAGCTTATCTAATTTATATAATAGATAAACTTACATTTTTAACTTAATATTTATAATACTTTTCAGATATTTAAATAAAAATAGAAAATTATAAAGTAGAAAGAATGAATGAATTTGCATTTTTCATAAAAAATTATAATGATTAATCAATTTTTTCTCTAAACTTTCTATTCGAGTAACTTTCATAATTATTAATTTCAAAATCAAAATGATAAAAGAAATTAATTTTAATCAGATTAATTCTATTTAACTTTATCAGAATATTTTTAATAGATTATATAAATTCTATTGTAAATTAAAATAAGAGATTTGAAGTATCATTTTAATAATAATTAAGTATTAATTTGGAAAAGGAACTTTCAAATATCTTAAATATTTTTTTAATTTTAGCTAATTGAATACTGATTTGTAGCAATCTATTTTTAGATTCTCATATTAAATTCATTTTTTATTAAAATTAATTTTATTTGCTAAAAAGGGATTTTTAACATATCATAAATCATAAATTTAGGATAATAAATGCTCTGATTTCCAAACCTGATAAACTTGATCTTTACTTAAAGCTATAAATTTAGTATTATTATATATTGATTTAAACTTTTAACTTATCTTTTAAATATCAAATAATAAGAAATTACAAATCAAAGAATTATTAATTTATAAAATTTTAATTAAATCAAAAAATTAATGAACTAAAGAAAAGGTAAAAAGTTATTTGCATGAATAGATTAATATATTGTATAATTAATTAAAAATTTTAAATATTTTTATATAATTTGTAAAATCTATTTTAATAAATATTTTCTATCTTTTTATAATTTTTAGTTTCAAAATTAAGGTCTTATTGTTAAATAATAAAGTAAGTATACTAAATTTTCTTGTCATTTTTAATACAAGTTGTTCTATGACTTGAAAATCTTTTAATTTTAATTTTAAGAAAAGTTTAATCTTTATGAATTCTTATATTATTTATTCTTGGGTTATACTAAAAGTAATTAGTTACCAAATAAGAATTGAATAATTTAGATTTAAGAAAATTAAAAGTTTAATAGATAGTTGCTGTAAGAATCAGATTATATAACAAGTTTAACTTCATCATAATGGTTTGATTTAACATAGCATTAAATAAATAAAAAATAGATAATGACTATAATAAAGGCCATATACTTTTAATCAATTTCCTCTTAATAACAAAAATTATAAGTTTGGAGTGGAATGTCATTATTAAAAAATATGGACATTACACTTTTAAAGAAAATATTAATAACGAAAACTACTTAAAAATTTAAAAATGTTATAAATTTACTTCTGGCCTATGTATTAGGTAGCAAACAATAATTAAAGCTATTTTTTTCAATAGGATGTAGGAACCTCTCATACCTCAGGTATTCTTTAAGACTGTATGAAAGCGAAATTAGAAAATCAATTTATTAACAAAATTCAATGGACATCAAAGTCGCCTTACTTCAACCTTTGTGACTTCTTCTTAAGGGATTATCTTAAATAAAGGGTCAATAACCCTACTCAGAATAATTTGAATGAATTAGAATAGAATATAAAAAGAGATATTTCATAATTTCCTAAATAAACATTAACTAATATTTTTTAAAAATGAAAAAAAAAATGTAAATTAGTAAAAAAAAAGAATGGAGGTGATATAGAACAAATTGATGATATTTATTGATTTATATTAAATACTCTTTTATCGATTTATCTATTCATATTAGTATGTTTACCTTAATAATTGAATATATTAATTCCTTCATTAAAATATTATACATGATAAATTGAACACCTAGTTTATAGGGGTACATTAATAATAAAGTAATACCTTTAAGGGCATGTAATTACTAATGGGAATCTACCCTATAGGTGATCTAAGTTAAGGGAATCTTTTGATATTATTCCAACAAGATAATTTTTACTGTCATTTTTATTCATTAAATTAGATTAAATTTATCTTTAAATTTGTTAGTATAATGCTATCCTTTCAATTAATTTTCATGATTTTCAATAACAAATTTTTGGAGTTCATATAAGTTATAATATTAATGTTATTTTTTTAAAGAAACTTATTTATTTCTGCAAATTTATGTGTCAAGCTTCATCTAGGTCTGAGAATGATTTAAAAAGTAAAATTTCTTTTTAAAAAACGAAGATAAATAATTTTAATGCATTTCACCTATTCATAAGAATTAGTATTATCATGTTTCCTCATTAAAACTAATTAAATTCATCTAAAGAAATAATATTTATATCAGAATTTACAATTTTTAAAAAATATATTATAAAAATTACTTACTTATACAAAAAAATAAACCATACCTTAAATAATATTAGACTATTTAATAAAAACTTTATTTATAATTAATAAAAATAGAATTTTAATATTTAGATTGATTGATCATATTTAGATTCTTTCTTTTTGATTTTATTTTGTTTTGATAAGTCTACATCCTTTAACATTCTTTTTTTTATATAACTTTTGTTAATTAATAGGATTTGAGCATTAAGGAGTAATAATTTAGTTTTGTTGGAGTCTATCTTCTTTATTGTAGGTAGGTTTTATAAATTCTTTTATTTTTTTTATAATCCTAATTAAAAATTCTATTAGATAGATAAAATTATAAACCATTAATACAATAATTACTACATTTCCAGCTAATAAGTAAGAAGAAATTTGCTCATTTTCTATAACATTATTTTAATTAAGATTAGCTTCTAAATAAATGATATATATATGGAAAAACCATAGGATTGATAAAAGAAAATCGCCAACTATTTTAATAATTCTTTATGCTAGTAATAAGTAGGGTTTTAAAAGCAAAGTTGAGATAGACGATATTAAGAATATCACACCATTAAATACACAAGTATGTAAAGGAAAGGATTAAAGTGCAAATACTAAAATTACTACACTATACTTCTTAATAAGCTAGAAAATAAAATAATTTCTCTCAAATTTACCAACTCTACTCTTTAATCTCTTAGTGAGTATAACACTATATTAGCTTTACTTCTCTTAATTTACTTATTAGATGTTAAAAATAAGAGAACCTAATAATATTAAAATAACTATCACACTTAAATAAACACTCATTCTATTCATAAATGCATTTTAATTTACTGAACCAAACTATATCAATAAAGAAAGAGATGTAGATAATAGATTTACTTCTATTTCTGTATCTAATTATTAGAATAGTATCTTTTTTAGTTATTATCCTACTTTTATATGTTTTTAATTTAATGTGATATCAGTTAGTATTAAACTGACAAATAAACCCAAAAATATAATTCCAAATTTGATTAAGATTATTGGGATATTTACAATCAGAGAGTCTGAGAATCCATAGAATGAAAACAAATTAGCACTCTGAACTTAATTTTTATCAAATCTATAAGAAAAGATATTGTATTCTTATTATTTTATATGTGATTGATAATTAGGTATACTTGAAAAGATAAATGACCCTATTATCTAATAGAACTTATAGAGATTAGGCGGAAAGTTCAAATTAAGTAAAAAGAAGGTAATAGATGGTTGTAAGGTATTCAAGATATAAAAAACAAATTAGAATTTTTAGATAAATTCCAGTACATTTGGATCTATTTTATCAATTGTATTTTTTATCTAATCAGCCTGTTTATTTGTTAGGGTTTCTTCAGAGAAAATGAAAGGTCCTATATTAAAGTTAATAGGCACTTAAGTATAAATTTGATTCATAGCATACAATTCAGATTTACTAATAAATATTTGATTAGTCTAAAATAATGCATTACCTTATTAAGTAGAAATATTTTTTAATACCCTTATATCAACACTAAATTCTTTACCATTAATTTTGGGATTGGTTATTTCATAAGTATCTTTAGGTGTTTATGTTAAATAAATAGATAGGATATCTTTAATTTTATATTTTTAAAAATCTATGTCTTATAATTCTTCATCAAAAATGAAAATAAGGGAATACTAGTTCTAGAAAAATCTTATTTCTAGATCCATAAACATGTGATCTAAACATTTCTATTCTCCTTTTTTATTTACGTAAGGCACTGTATCACTTTAACAAACACAAGTATTACCTCTTAATAAAAATAAACCTATGCATGCTGTGCATTTGGCTTCTGTATCTTCACATTCAGCACAAGTAATAGAACAAGGTTAACATAATAAAGATGAAGTGTTTAAGTAAGTAGAAGATGGACAAATTTAACAATTCCCAGTTTCTTTATTTTCAAAATAGTTTTTTTCACATTTACAATCTGGAGATTCTATCCTACCGTTAGCACAAATATCACAATTAGAAGATGAGTCAATGCATGTTAGGCATTTCTTATCACATATTATTTTTTCACACTCATTTGATCCTATTTATTAATAACCAGGTTTACAGATGCAATAAGGAGGATATATTCTATTTTCTTAACATTGTATACAATTAGATGACTATTCTATACATTATTAGCATTTATCCTTTTTATAATGAAAGTTAGAATTATTAAATAAACAAATTATTTTCTATTTATTACTTCACATTTATAGCATTTATAATCTGTTCCAAGATAATAATTAGGCTAAATACATTAACATGAAGGAGTTAATTATCCATCTTGTACGCACTCTATACAATTATCAAAATTTTGAGTACATCTTTTGCATTTAGAATGGCAAATTTGACATTTATCAAGAGTTTAAGAGAAGAAATATCCATCTTTGCATTCTTTGCAAATAATGCTAATTTCAAGACCTGAATTTACTATTGCAAATGGATCCTTACATTTTTTACAATAATAGGATTACCCATTAAATTCTATTTCTTTGCACCTATTTTGCTTAATATTGGTAATTTCACATTCCTAAGAATATGGATTTACAATTTAGAAATATTCTTCATTCATATCATAGCATTATTAATAAGAAATAGTTTAATTTCCATAGGTACAATAACCAGATTTTGGCTTTATACAAATTTTTGGATTTATATTCATATATACAAAGCAGTTGTCGCTTTCTCTGTAATCAATATAATAGAAATGCCCACTCAAATAAAATTTTATATGGTTTAAAAAAATCAGATATTAAAAAGACTAAATTTATGACAATTAAATATTTAAAATATTTTTATTCAATTCCAGACCTGTTATAGAAAGTATAGATATTGTTTCTTATTAGTAATTAGAAATGATATCAAACTCAATATATTTAATTTCACTTTCATAAGGTGCTATATTTTTAGGGATTATAATTAGAGAAGAAGGGACTGCTACTTCTATTTTAATATACTTAGCATCTCTACATGTATTATTAATACAAATCCTGATAGATGCATATAAACCAAATTCTTCTGGATAAAGATAGTATCTAACACAAATTTAAGCACCAATTTGATACATAAGCAATAAAGATTGATTTTCTATAAATTCAATTTAAATTGAGCTCGAAAATGTCATAAGCCCCTTTAAATAACCAAAATTGTTTATCACCCCATAGCCTTAATGTGTAAATCCTATTCCTTTAATTTTATGAGATTGAAGGGGTTTATTTAGATTCATTGTATAATTTGAAATTTTATCTAAAATGTTGGCTTTACTATTTTATTTTTCATCATAAACATATTTTGCAATTATTTACTAATCTTGAGAGTGATATTGGAAAATATTACTTATCCCATAAGAGATTGGGTCTTCCATACCATTAACAACTAATAGATTAGATTAAAAATGATTGCATGAATAGCTTAAACTATCGAATTGTATGCATGGTCCAACTTCAATTGATGGAGAAATTAAATTAATTTTTAAATCTTCAGTATATTCCTTATATATCGTTTATCCGTTGTTATGTAAGAAGAATTTATGAGTTCTTGAATCTGTCCAAACTCCAATCCAAATTATTTTTGATTAAACTTCCATTTTAATTTTCTCTTATTAATTAGAGAATATTTTAACATAAAATGTCTTTGTATTTAAATTGGTTTCAAAATAAAAACTGAATATCTCTTACTTACCATCTCTAAAAACAGAAAAAAGCTATCCATCTATATTATTAATTTAAATATTAAAGCTGTAAAATAACTTTTTAAACTCTCCTAAGGTTTAAATTTGATCGAATTTAAAAATTTAATCATTATTCTTTTATGGAAAAGGGAGAACTATTGTATCTTTAAAATCAAAAGCCCTTTTAGGTTAAATGCAAGAAAATCCATCATCAAAAGTATTATTAAAACACTAGCCTTATTAATTTCTGTGATAAAGATCTTTGTTACAAGATTTAGCATCAATGCAATCCAAACAATGTTTAGGGCATCTTTTACAATTTTTATTTTCTAAATAGAACCCCTTCACACATTAGCACTTTTATTTGAAGAAATACATATCTTTAGGACATTCAAATATCTCTTATTTAAAGATATAATCTATCTCAGATTTATTATCTACTGTTATATTTGTACAAGACATATTCTAATCACTTTAATCAAGTAAAAAACCCTATTTGCATCTCAAACATTCCTTTATATTCAAAAAATAGATAAATTTTATCATTAAATTTAAAAGTAATAGATAGTATAAATATTAATATAAATTATCTTCAAAAAAAGATGGAAATCAAATCTATTTTTTGTCTAATAATTTATTAGTTTTAGTAAAAAATGAATTTTTTATTTTACCTATTTATCCTCCCCAACTTGAGTAATACAAGTATTATTTTTTTAAATTTAATCACCTTAGTATAATTTAATATTATTTAGTTAAATTTAGCAATTATTCATTTCTGATCCAAAAGTGATTTTTACTAATGAGAAATCATTTGTTAATAAATTTTTTAAATAAGCTGTATAATTATCATTAACCCAATAATAAAAATTTGAAATTAAAAGCTTATTAATCTTCAAATTAATTTAAGTCCAATATTTTGTAATATCATATTGTAACAAAATGGATTGACCACCTAAAGAAATTTAATTTAAACTGTTTAATTAAAATTCTAACATTTATTGAGCACTATTATTTTCAAGAGATATTAGTTCTATTTATGCTATTTTACAAATTCCATCGGGATCAGACTATATTCCTATCACTTTAGCATCAAATGATAAAATAAAACTCCCTATCTCATCAAGATTGAAAATAGGTAGATACATTTTTTCATTATTAAAATTATTTGTTTTTTATAAAGAATTTTAAATTTTAGCATAGCTTCTCTTTATACCTTAACTTTGCAATATCCCTGGGGTAAGAGCAATAGAATAAAATTCAAAGTAATAATAAAGCTAGGTCTCTATAGAAGTATTGTCATTTGTTAATTAATTAAGGATAAAAAAGAAAAATGGATAGTTTTAATACATTCTAACATCTTTTGAAAATGCACAAGAGGATTTTACCTTTAAATATAACCCTGGGCTTCCTATATTGATTATTAAATCCATTAAGTTCAAATTTATATTATTTAAACTAACTTAACTCTTAGAATAGTGAGGTTCTTAAGTATTAGAAAGGATTGATATTGCATAATTTAATTTGTCATTATTAGTATCTATGTTCAATTAAATTGATACAAATAACCATTAATTTTTTATTAATGAACAAAAATAGACATTTTTTTCATTTACTTTAAAAAATATTTAATTTTTATCATAGTTATAATATAAATCTACTAATATTGTGTTTATCTTGTAGTGAAGGGAAATAAGAGTTCTATCAAACCCATCAGTGCTTCTCAAGATAAACCATCCTTATATCTTTAAAGTATTGGTTATAATTGCACTTTAATCAGGTACAAGATTCTTTCCTATAATATTATTAGGTAAATCATCATTTTAGCAACTATGATAGACTAAAGAGGATTAGAGGATAAATTTATTCATATTTTCACTTTAACAAAATATTTACTAGAAGATACTAGAAAAAATACCTAAAAGAATAATCTCCCTGGCTTTCATTTTAATTAAAAATAAAATAAGATTTTTTAATTATAAATTTTTTAAATATTGATTAGATCGAAATCCCCAATTTATACTATTTCAGAGTTGATTCTATTTGCACCTTAAAAATTATTAAAAAAATCAAAGAAACCAAATTTACAAGCAATAAAGTATCTAATTTCCTTCCCAATATTTTAATAATAGAAATTACTAATAGAATTACTGCTTCTTAATTAGATATTAATTCTATGCATCAAATGTAAATTAGAATAATTTATTTAAACAATTACTTTTGTAGTTTTTTAGGTGGAGACAAATAAAATTCAATGCCCCTTATCCATAAAATATTAGGAAAAAAATTTAGGTAATTTCTACATCAAATAGTCAAATTTTTATTAAAATTAGTTACATCCTTTTTATCTTATTATAGTAATTTGAATTTTTACCTCTGATAAATTATGTTATTTAATTACTTTTCTTCAAAAATAAAAATTTGTGTAATAAATTACAATTATTCTAAGCATTATTCTAGATTTAATTATATTTAATTTTGATATTATACAATAGTAAATTTAAGTTTGAAAGATATTAATCGAGTTGACTAATATTAATTTTTAAATTTTAGAAGAATTCAAATTTTTTAAACAATAAAGAAACTGATATATTTCTTTGGAAATATATATTTAGCTTATAAAAATAGAATTTATATAAGAAAATAAATATTTTTCTTTCTCATCTTAGCTTTAATTCTATCCACATATACATAAGTGAAAAATTTTTATTAAAATTCATTTGATTTGTTTTATCTTATGTTTGTAATTAAGATAGTTCTATTCTGTTTAATTTTGATATAAAATTTATTTTCTAATTATTTGTGTAAAATCTTAATAAAATGACTCACAGATTCTGCTATTGCAATTATTATATTCATATTTAATTTTATTAAGCATTTAATTAAAATTTGCTATTTTATATTACTCTAGAAATGAAAAACTAGTATTTTAATAATCAATTAGCTTATTTTATTTTTAAAATGCTTATTCGTATAAAGTATCTTCATTATGATAAATTAATTCTATTTTGATTTTTACATAAATTTTTTTGTTGAATAAATCAAGTGTAAATTTAAATGAAAAAATAATATTTTGGTAAAAGTAGCGATTATAAATTACACAAAAATAAGGTTAAATAATTACTATTTCCTAGCCAAGGGGTTTTATTTTAACATTTGATACAAATAAAGTTATTCATAGAAGCTTATTATAATGATTAGGAAATTTTGATAACTTATGATATTTAATAATGGAATTAAATTAATGTATCAATTAAAAACCTTTTAAATCCTCAATTGAATTTTAGGATTAGTTAATCATATATAAATAAGAAATTAGAATTTTTAGATCATTTCCTTTTGGGTACTAACAAAATAATTGCAAAATCATACTAAATAATATTGGGTTATAAAAGTTCTTCAGCATGCTCTATCTGGAGAACACAATGTAGCAAAAGAAATCATTTGGCGATTATGGAGAATCTTAAAATTTAGTATAGTTTAAACCTAAGGTAAAAAAATAGAGTAAATTTTACAGTAATAATAAAGCTAGGTATCTAAAGCAGATATATGATTTGTTATTTAATTCTACTCCTCTTAAATCAATAGGTAGTTTTAATTAACTCTTACATCTTTTGAAAATGTACAAGAGGGTTTTAGATTATTTAATTCTAGTCTTACTCTTATTCTTCTTATATTTATTTTTTACTAGATTCTTTAGGTAGTTTACAGAATTTGAAAACCTTAAAAGGAATATATAAAAAACAAAATATTGAATTTTTAAAAGTTGAAAAAATGAAAGTAAGTGTTTTTCTTCATAAGTAATTATCAACTTGCGTAATTTCAGAACTAGCATAAATTTATTAATTAAAAGTTGTATGCATATTTAATTAAAGAAATAATATTTTTAAGATATTCTCCTCTACTTCATACTTCAGTCTCTTATTTTATTTTATAGTCTATTTCAAATATTATTCAAACACATAAAGAAACTAAAATTTTTATTGAGAAATATTTATTTAACTTATTCAAAAATAATTTAAAAAGAATAGAAGAAGCATTTATTCTCAGCCTAGCATTAATTGCATTGAAAATACTAAAGAAAAGAAAAGTCTTTGATTAAAATTCATTTAATTGTTTTATCTTATTAATGTAATTTGGATAGCTCTATTCTGTTAGATTTTGATATTAAATGTATTTTTTATTATTCTTACAAAATCTTAATAAATTAATTACTTACAGTTTCTACTAATAAAATCAATCATATCAAATTTAATCTGATTTAATCATTAAAAATGCATTTTATTTCCTAGTTAAACGATTAATTTTAGATCTATTCACTTAAATTGATAAAGAAAGCTAATATTTTTACAATTTTTTTTATATTTTTTAATTTTAAAATATTTTAAGACTACATCACTATATAAAAAATCATTTGATTAGAATTTTATTATTACAATCTATTTTTGAATAATTTAGTTTAAAATATAATTAAGCAGTAAACTATTAGATTCTGAGTAAATAATCTCCAACTTACCATTCAGTTTATCTGAGTGTTGAAGTTTTAAATACCATAAAAGCTAAAATGTAGAATTGCTTAATTTAAATTGAGAATTGCAGATTAAGCAAGTCATCAAAAAAAAATGTTATGTTTTTTGTTTTATTTTCTATTGGCATTATTTTATATTTATATTATTTTCTATTTAGAAGAAAATATCCTGCAATTAAAAACTTTTTTCAATTTATTTAATTTTAAAGTTGTAATTATAATTTTAATACATTTAGTTACAAAAAATAATGTTTTAGAATAGGGAATACTATATGAATTTAAATTGAGTTTTTCTACATTTTATTATAATAAAATTACTAAAAATAAATCAATTAATAAGAATATACAATTAAATTACTTTTTTACTTACTACTTTTTGAATAAGATGAAGTATTTTCAAAAATTTTATTTTAAATTCTCAACCTTAATTTTTAAATCTAACTTTTTTTGCTTTGAACAAATGTTTTCCTTTTATAAAATTTAAATCACTAGGTTTAATAGGATTATAATTTACTTTTTCAGGCAATTCCTATATAGGCTTTCCTCTATCTTTTATTTTTCGTATTATACTATAAATAAATTCAAATATATAAATAGAATTATAAATTAATAAAGAAAAGATCACTACCATACCTGATTTTAAATAGGAAGATACTAAATCATCATCAATAATATTATTTTTATACAGCTAATTTTCTAGTTAAACTATGTAGACATTAAAAAACCATATTATTGAAAGAATAAATTCTCCTAAAATCTTAATTATTCTTTAAATTTAGGATTTATATGGCTTTAAAAGTATTGTAGATATAGAAGACACTAAAAGTAGACTTCCACACAGGGTACATACTTACAAAGGAAAGGAATGTAGAGCAAAGACTATTATTATGAGTAGATATTTTTTAATTAATTAGAAGAAAAAGTAGTTTCTTTCAAGTTTTCCTTTTTTATTATTCAATCTTTCGGTGAATATATTACTATACTGGCTGGCTTATATTTGGTTATTGTTAATTTATTGGAAATTAAAAATGAAAGTGGCAATTAGGATAATTACCATAATTATTGAAATATAAATGCCCTATCTACTCATGAATAAACTTGCATCCATTGAAGAGAATTATATCATTAAGCTTAATACTAATGTCAATAAGTTTGCTTCATTTTCTATATTTATTCTTTCAAATAGTTTTAATGTGATTTTTTCCCCAGTAATTTACAGTTTTTAACTACTTAATATTTTTGTAAGAATAAATCCAATAAATAACCCTAGCATTATAACAGCATACTTTAAAATAATAATTGGGCAATTTACAATTAATGAATCCGAGAAACCAAATTAAGAAAATTTACTAGCAGGTAGGACTTCATTAATGTTAAATTAAAAGTTAAAAATGTTATATTATTGTTAAACTAAATGAGATTAGTATTCAGATATTTTTGAAAAAATAAGAGTTCCTATAATTTAATAGAATTTATAGAGATTCGGAGGGTAATTGAGCTTCAGTAGAAAAAATAGCATAGTAGGTTATAAGGTATTCAAAATATAAAAGACAAATTAGAATTTTTAGACTAAATCTATCACACTTTAATTCGAGTTTTTTATAGCTTCTTAAATAGAATCTATCTTTTTATTCTCTAAAACTTCCTCTTTAAAAATAAAAGGGCCAATCTAAAATTCTAAAGGATTAGTATTATAAAAATCAGTTAAAGCAAATTACTCAGATTTACTTACAAATACTTGGTTAATATGAAAATAAACACATCCTTGATTACTCTATATATTTTCTTTTACGATTAAATCTACACTAAATTCATTTTTGTCTATTTTTGGATTTTTAATGAGAAAAGCTTCTTTAGAAGTCATTGATAAATAAACAGAAAGAATATCTTTAACTTGATATTACTAAAAATCAATATCTTACAATTCTTCACCAAAAACAAAAGTCAGAGAATATACATTCTTAATAAGTCTTATTTCTAGATTTAAATCCATTTTGTTTAGACATTTAGTTTCTCCTTTTTATGTCACATAAGGGATGGAATTACTATTACAATAGCACTTATTTCCTAAAAGAATAAAACCGTCTTAACATGAAATACAATTATCTGCTGAATCTTAGCACTCTGCACATACTTTTAGACATGTTTTACAACTTTAAGTGATTAAATCGTAATATGTTGATGCTGGGCATTATTAACAATCACCTTTAGAGTCTTCATAATAGTTTTATCCACATTTACATAAGGGTGGCTCAATTCTATTTTGAGCACAGACATCACAATTTGATTTATTATCTAAACAAGTTAAACATTTAGAATCACAATTTATCTTATCACATTTTTTTGTTATTGAATTTTCTTAATAACCAGGTTTACAGCTACAAATAGGAGGATATATTCGATTCTCCGAACATGTTAGGCAATAAGATTTAAGCTATACACAAGTTTAGCATTTCTCCTAATATTTATTAATAAATTAATTAATTAAAATGTTTTAAATTAATAAATTTGTTAAACTTTATTCTATTTAAAATCCATAAATTGATAAAATCTATTTTTACTTGGCATTAATAGCATACATAATCAGTTTCAAGATAATAATTAGGTTCAATGCATTAACAAGATGGAGGGAGTTACATATCATGAGCACATTCTGTGCAATTATCAAATTATTTTGTGCATTTTGAACATACTAAATGACAAACTAGGCATTTATCTAATTCTTCTGATAAAAAATATCCATCTTTGCATTCATTGCACAAGAAGCTTTTGTAGGGGTCTAAGTTAGGAATTGCATAAGGATCTTTACATTTCTTGCAATAGTAAGATTACCCATCAAAATCAATTTCCTTGCATTTTTTAATAACAATATCAGTGAGCATGCATTCTTAAGTGTAAGGATTTGGAATATAGAAATTTACTGAGCTATCATTCAAATTTTAGCATTCTTAATAACTAATTTACTTATTTTAATATGTATAAAAACCTTGTTTATTTTAGATGCAAATCATTGGATTTATATTCATATATACAAAGCATTATTCTGATTTTCTATATTCTATTTAAAAGAAACTACCAGCTTCATAAAACTTTATAGAGTTAAGAAAATATAGATATTCATACTCGCTACCAGTTTAGGAGATCTAAATATTTAATGCCTTCTTTTCTATGTCAAATTAATGCTCATAAAGCAAGGTTATTAACTCTCTTTATAAATTACTTATAACCTCAAAATCAATAATTCTTATTAGTTTTTCATATGGCGTTTTATTTTTTGGTATTATTAATAGCTAAGAAGGTTTAGAAATTTCTATTTTAATATAGTTAGAATCTCTGCAAACTTCATTCATGCATATCCGAAATGAAATGTATTTTTAAAAGTCATCAGGAATGAGAAAGTATCTTACTGTTAATGAATCAATTTAATATTATAGCAATAATGATTAATTCTCAATTTTATCAATTTATATCGAGCATTAAAATACTAGAAATCCATATGTTTCTATAGATTTTATACTTCCTTATTATTTATTTGAAAAGCCTATTCCTTTCATTTTATTAAATGATTGCTAGGTTGAAACTATTTTTATTGCAAGGCCTGCAATTCCATTAGTATCCATAATTTAAGTTTAATCTTACGAAGTACTATCATAAATATATTTAACCTTTACTTATTTATCTTAAGAGTGGTAATAGAAGATATTTTCTATTCCAATAATATAAGGATTTAGCATTTCATTAGTTACTAATAGGGGAGGTATAATTATTGAACATAAATAGGAAGACCCAAATATTGATTAGCAAGGACCTACACAGATGGAAGGACTAAAAACACTATATTCTATCTTCCTATTTGTAATCTACTTTGATATTGTTTATCCATTTTGGTGTAATATAATTATATGATCACTAAAATTAGTCCAAACTCCAACCCAAAATGTAGCTTTTTATTGAATCTATAGTTTAAGCTCCTCACTTCCTTTAATAAGTACGCAAATATAAGTAAGGGTAGATGTTCCTTCTAAAACTTCTTCACCTAAAAATGTGATAACTTCATTACCTTCTATTTCAAATACTGATAATGGAGCTTTTCCAGGATTTTTTTGGTATTAAATAGAGAAACTATAGAAGAATGAAAATTAAGGTTAGAAACTTGTATTTGGTTTATAAGTAAAACCTTTACTACCTGCATCATATAAGCATAATGGGTCATAATTAGAAGAAGACTAATTGAAAATAGCAATACCTTAAGTTTCTATAAAAGGAATTGGTGTTATACAAGAAAATTCATCGTCAAACAAATTATTAATGCACTTGCCTTACGAATCCCTTTAATATTTGATCTTATTACATGAATAGGCACTAGTACAATCTAAACAATTTTTAGGGCATCTTTCACAAGTATCCCCCATTAAATAAAACCCCTTCAAACATTAACATTTTTAATTGTAGTAATACATATTTATAGGACATTTTATTCTTGATTATTATTTTTAATAACTTATTTCGGATGGAACCCCTTGATTAGAACAAACCATTTATTAATCACTCCTATCTAATAAATATCCATCTTAGCATCTTAAACATTCCTTTAATTTATAAATGAATAATTATTATTTTAAATTTAGTATAATTTATCTAATTTCCTTCTCTGCTTCAAAATTTTAAAAGCAACTTATCATAAATATAAATGGAGATAAAATAAATGTTGAATAAAATATTTAACCAATAAAATGTATTTTTAAATATAAATTGAAATAATTAAAAAATAAACTTTCTCAAATTAATTTAAGTTTATTTAAAAATTATTTTAGTTCATTAAAAAAATAAAATTTTAGAAAACAAAAGAACATTTGGGCTAGAATGCAATATTATTACTATATATTATACTATTTTAATACCTATTTTTATTCACCAGCTTGTAATAGGCAAGAGTCTGTTTCTTACAAATAATGACCTGCATACAATCTAACATTATCAATCTTAAATTTGCATTAATTTATATCTGATCCAAATTTCATAATAACTTAAGAAAATTGAGTAGGATTAGATTCTTAGAAAAGGCTAACCTAATAATCTTTCTAAGGCCAAATAAAAATATTTGTTTTTTATTAACTATTTAATGATATGCTGATTTATGTCCATTATGTTAAAATATTAGTGTTTATGGTGAAAAATTAATTGTTAATTACTAATTAATTTACTAATTTAAAATAAATATGATATTCAATATCAAAATATTAATCTAGAGTAGTTAATTTTATTGAAAGCAATTCACATAATTATCCATTCGTAGGAGGATCAACGAGAAGCGTATCAAATGTTAATATCATACTACCTAATTCATTTAAATTTATCACAGGTAATTTCATTATTTAGCTATCTTAGAATTCATTTCCAGATTATTATTAAGATTCAAAATGAGATTATCCTCTTTTTAAAGCTTAGCTCTATACTAAACTAGAATTAAGATTTATAGAAAAAAAGTCAAAGTAATAATAAAGTATAGTCTCTCTAGATGATAAATCTAATATAATGCTATTGATAGTTTCCTAGACAAAAGGATAATTTTAATAAAGGGATATATCTTTAGAAATAGCACAAGAGGGCACAACTTTAAGAGTAGGACTTGGACTACCTAAATTAAAAACAAGATTTTAGAAATCTAAGTTTAATCCATTAAGATCAGTATCCATGATCATTATAAGAGTATCTGCTATTGTAAAAATTCCTAAAAATGACTAAACCTTATTATTAGGTCTATCTAATTTAATCGAAACATAAGTGAAAAACCATTGGTCCTTACTAATTATGAAGCTATTTGTGTACGATTTGCCAAAAAAATAAAAATATTCTTTAACATCATATATATTATAGGAAAAGGAGAATAGTAATGAGTTTGTAGAATGTATAGAAAAAAGAGTTCGATTAATAGCATCATAGCTTCTCACTAGAAACCATCCTTTTATCTTTAAAGAATTAGTAGTGACAGGAGTTATTTCTTTTAACAGATCTTATCCTTTAATATCGCTTGTTATACCATAATCTTAGCAATTATGATAGACAAGAGAAGGCTATAGATTGAATTTATTGCTAATTTAGCTAAAAATGTTTAAAACTTCATTGAAGAAAATAATATAGAAAAGTAGGCCCTTCATTTTCCTATAGTTCTAAATTATTTTTTTGATTATTATTTGTTGATTGATCAGACAAGTAGCCAATCAAAGAAATTAAAGTATAAAGATATTGAGAATAACTAACTTTATTTATTTCAAAAGAGAAAAACTAATAAAAAATCTATGGTTTTAATTTTAAGTGTTCATCATCCAAACATTAGATTAATTAGAAAAGTGTATGTTAAAAGAACTGATTAAAAAATTATCTGTTTTTCTTTTACCTTTTTCTATTTAATTGATTTCTATAACCTATACCTAAGTAATAAAAGTAAATAATAACTTTATTTTCTCACTTATTGAGTAACAATTCATTATCTGTCAACTATAATTACTTAATCAAAATATACAATAAAACCTTACAAATCTTACAAATGAGGAGAGATTTCTAATCTATTTTAAGTTAGCAAATCATAGAAGAAAATAATCTAACAAAACATTTTATTCAAATTTTTAAATTATTAAAATTTAAAACTTTTTTATATTTTTAGGATAAATTACAAAATAATAGCAAGCATTTCATAATTATATTTTATAAAAACTAAAAAAAGTCTAATATCAGCTTATAATGTTAGAAATTATGTTAGGTAGTGATATTATTAAATCAAGAGAAATCAAAAATTTTCTAATTTATTAGACTTTAAATTTATTAATAAATCTCTAGTTTTTATATTGTAAAGTATCAATAAAAGTTTTAATCCAACTACTATAATCTCCATCTCCCAAAAATGAAGAATAGATTATCATATAAAAACAGTCCATAAAATTAATTTAAGTTGGCGTATACTCTAAATTATTATATTATTAGCTTGTGTTGTTATTACTTTGATAATTATGACCAATTACTTACAAATATAAGAAGATTTAATATCTTATTTTAATGGTTAAATAGTTAGTATTAATGATTGAAAAATCATTGATTCAAATTTTTCTCAAAATTAGATATTTTGTGAAAGAATAAATCTTACTTATTTTCTGTTTCTTGTCGCAAATAATATTACCTGTAAACTATCTAAAAAGTACATTTTTATTTAGAAATATAAAATGAAATCTATTAAATATAAATTGATAAATACTTTTTAAATTTGTACTTAACTGTTTGTTTTATCTTTTTTAACCTTTAACTTTTCATTTATTAAGTGCAAAGACTTGATAAGAGAGCAGAGTAACAATTAAATAGAGCCTTTATAGCTAGAATTTCATAGTAATAATCAAAGCAACTAATTTTTCATTTACACCATGATGATTATAAGCTGCTTATATGATAAATAAATAAAGTAGAAAAGGAATACTAATACAAGTAAAACACTGCTTTAGTATCTTCTTTTAGCATTTCTAGAATCTAATTTCTTAATGGCTTATAATTTAAGCTAAAAAATATTTTAATCTTACTTTTTATGGTATGAGAATGTATAGTTTTGGTTTCACTTTCTTGACAAGTTTATTTTTTATTTTTTAAAATTTAATTTATTTATTAAAAGTAGAATTTTTCAAATTTAATAAACATTAAATTTGTTTTTTAATAATAATAAATAAATAAAAAATTAAAAAATAAATTAAAATTCCAAAAAAGAATGAATTTAAAGCATCAAAAACGGAAAATAAATATACATTGAGTAAATATTTGAATATTTTTTTTAATTAATTAATGATACCTAACAAATAATTTACTTTAATAAAGGAAATACAAATCATTAATGATTTTTTTTTAGCTTCTTGAAATCCATAGAAATAGTTTAAATATGATAATATGAATTAAAAAAAATAATTCTAATTCATAATTTTTCAAAACATTTTTCATTTACTGTTTTTATTTTTTTTACATTTTAGCCTTATGTTGTTATTTTTTTCTAATAATTTCTTGGTATGACTATTTTATTAGTGAAGTTAAGGAGTTATTTTCAATTTATTTAAATTTTTCTCTTTTACTTCTTGTCTGGCAGGCTTTTTAATATCCTTCAAAAATTGTATAATCCTAATTATAAGTTCTAATATATAGATAAAATTATATGCTAATAGAGCAATAATCACTATATTTCCGGCTTATAAATATTTACCAATTAGATTATCATCTATAGTATTATTTTCAAAGAGCTTAACTTCTATTTAAATAATATAAATATGGAAAAACCAAATAATTGAAAGAGTTAAATCACCTATAAATTTAATAGCCCTTTATATATTATAAGCATAAGGCTTTAAGAGTAAAGTTGAGAAAGAAGATATTAAGAATATGCCACCATTAAAGGAACAAGTATACAAAGGAAAGGATTGTAGGGCAAATACTGTAATTACTATGCTGTATTTCTTAATAAGTTAAAAAATAAAATAATTTCTTTAATAAATATTTTTTCTTCTCTATAATCTTTCTGTGAATAGAACACTATATTAGCTTTCTTAATCCTGATTAACTTATTAGATGTTAAAAATTAAGGTACCTAAAAGGATCATTAATATAATTAGGGAAGAATAAACACTCATCCTATTCATAAATTTTAGTTAATTTACTGAGTCAAACTATATCAATACTGATAGAGTTATAGCTAATAGATTTACTTCATTTTCAGTATTTAATAATTAGAATAATTTAATTTTTAAAATTTATCCTGTATTTTTATGCTTTTAAATCAATGTAACTTGCTATTAAATCTTACAAACAGCCAATCCTAATAAAATAATTCCTAATTTTATTAAAGTTATTGGGATATTTACTATTAGACAGTCAGAGAATCCATAGAATTAAAATGAATTTGCAGGTTGTACTTCATTTTTATCAAATTTATAAATAAAAAGCTAATATTATTATTAATTTGTATAAGATTGATAATTAGGTATTTTTGGGAAAACAAATAACCCTACCATTTAATAAAATTTATAGAGATTAGGAGGAAATTGCAAATTTAGTAAAAAGAAGATGATTGTTGGTTATAAGGTATTCAAAATATAAAAAAAAAATTAGAACTTTTAGATTAAATCAAGCAAATTTTTATCTATTTTATCGATAGCTTCACTCATCTAGTCTAAATATTTATCAGCAAGTACTTCTTCTGTAAATATGAAAGGCCCAATCTTAAAATTTATAGGCGATTAAGTATAGATGCTACTCATAGCATATTATTCAGATTTACTAACAAATATTTAATTATTAAGAAATAAGACATTTCCTTCCTAAGTAGAAATATTCTTTAGTACCTTTATATCAACACTAAATTCTTTACCATTAATTTAAGGATTAAAAATATAATAAGAATCTTACGGTATCTGAGAAAAATAAACTTTAAGGATATCTTAGACTGAAAAAATTTAAAAATCTATTTACTGTAATTCTTCTTCAAATATGAAAGCAAGTGAATAGAATTTTTAAAAAAACCTAATTTCAAGGTTCATAAACATATGGTCTATGCATTTCCAATGACCTTATTTATCAACAAATGGCACATTGTTATTTTAACAAATACAAGAGTTTTCTTTTAATAAAAACTAATCCTTGCATGTTATGCATTTATCCTTAGTTTCTTAGCATTCAGAACAAGCAATTGAGCATTACTTGCATGATTACGACAAACCATCAAAGTAAGTAGACTATGGGCACATTTAGCAATTTCCTAATCCATCTTCAATATAGTTTATTTCACATTGACAATCTGGTGATTAAATTCTATTTTTAGCACAAGTTTCACAATTAGTAGGTGTATCAACACAAGTTATGCATCTCTTATGGCATGTTATTTTTTCGCAGTTTTCTGTGTGTGAATTTGAATAATAACAAGGATTACAAATACAAAAAGGAGGATAACATCTATTTTCTGAGCATTTTGTACATTATGATTTTTGATCTTCACAAGATTAGCACTAACTCTATTAAATTAAATATAAAATTGATTTAATATTACTATTCTATAATATTTACCTCACATGGTTAGCAACTATAATTAGCATCAAGATAATAATTAGGTTGAACACAATTACAAGAAGGAGTTAATTATCCATCATGTGCACACTCAGTACAATTATCATAGCTATTAGTACATTTTTAGCATTTAATGTGACAGATAAGGCATTTATCTGCAAATGATGAGAAAAAATATCCATCTTTACATTAATTGCAAAGAAAACTTTTTGCAGGATATGAGTTAGTTAAATCATTTGGATCCTTACATTTCTTACAATAATAAGATTATCCTTAAAAATATATTTCTTTACATTTATTAGTCTAAATATTTGTAATTTCACATTCCTAAGAATATGGGTTTGCAAAGTAGAAATAATCGGATTTATCATTCAAATCTTAACACTGTTAGTAGGATATTATTTTATCATTGTAAGTATAATAACCTAATTTTGGTTTTATACAAATCTTTGGATTTATATTCATAAAAATGAAACATCTTTCGCTTTCTCTGTAGTCAATGTAATAGAAATGTCCACTTTAATAAAATTTTATATGGTTTAAAAAAACCAAATATTAAAAATAATTTTTTTAAGATTGGAAAAATTAAATTTATTAAGTTTAAGAAGTAAGACTAAGATAGGCATCAGAAAATATAGTAATATTTTCCCTTGGTAATTAGAAATAATATCAAACTCAAAGATATTAATTTCTTTTTCATAAGGTGTCTTGTTTTTAGGAATTATAATCAAAAAAAGGAATTAATATTTCTATTTTTATATATTTAGCATCTCTGCATATTAAGTTAATACAAATTCTAATAGCTGCATATTAATTAAATTCTTCTGGAAATAAATAGTATTTAACTTAAAGTGATGATCCAATTTAATAAGAAAGCAATAGAAACTAATGATTGATATAATCGATTTAAATCGAGCTCTAAAATGTGATGAATCCAATTACTGTAATAAAATTAGTAATTACTCCACTGATTTTATTTTAAAATTCTATTCTTTTAATTATATCAAATTTATTTACACTAATTAATTTAACTGTATAATCTGAAGTTTTACTTTAATCTTTTATTTTTTAATCAATTTAATTTGTTTCATAAATATATTTTGTAATCATTTTCTAATCTCTAGAGGAGTGATAAAAGAATATATTATCAACTCCTAATGATAGTGGATCTTATATACCTTTGACAACAAATAATGGAAGTGGTAGAATTATATTACATAAGTATTCTATAGAGGGAGAACTACAAGGTCCAACACAAATTGACGGAATAAATTTTGTGTATTAAATTTATTAACTACTTTGTTAATATATTGTTTATCCTTTACTATATAAAAGAAACATATGATTATTATTTAAGCTAGTCCAAATACCAATCCAAAAGGTAGTTCCTAATTCAACTTTCATTTTTATTTCTTATTATTTTTAAATAAGTATTCTAATTTCACTGATATCATTTTAAATTTATTCTGCTAAAAATGTAAATATCTCTTTCTAATCAATTTTAAGCATAGAAAAAATAGAACCTTTAATTACTGATGTTTAAATAGTAAAGCTATAGAATAAATTATCTGTTTATTCAACATTCAAGACTAGATTTGAGTATGTATAATCATCCCTAGGAATACTTTAAGAACAATTTGGGTCAATAATTTTGTTTGGAAAAAGAAAGAGTAGAGTTTCTTTAAAATCAAAAGCCATAGTTGGTTTTATACAAGAATACCCATCATCAAAGGTATTTTTAATACATTTGCCTTATAAATATCTATTATAGTCAGCTATTTTACAAATTATCTTATTAGTGCACTCTAAACAATGTTTAGGACATCTTTAACAAATTCCATCCTCGATATAGAACCCCTTCACACATTAGCAATTTTTTATCAAAAAATAACATATTTTTAGGGCATTTATATCTAATCTGTTCTTTAATATATTTAATTTCAGAAGGTGGTGCATTTTAAGCGCATTCCATCTATTAATCACTTTAATCTAGAAAATAACTTTATTCAATTTAATATTATCCTAAGGAATCACTATCTCTTAAGAAAAACCATCCTTTTACTTTTAATGACTATGTACTTGTTTGACTTTTAAGAGCCATAAGATCCTTTGCTTCTATATCATTAGAAAATTCAGAGTTTTAGCTATTTTGGGAAGACTAGAGGTAGAATTTATTGCTATTAAAAGTTTATCTTAAAACTTCAGTTATTTAACTGAAAATATGTAAAAAGTAAGAACTTCCACATTTCCTTTTTAACAGTTAAATAAGTATATATTTTTAATTATTATTTGAATTAGTTATTAGAAAAATGTTTTTTTATTATTATGTAAAAATCTTAAAATCTATATTTAAAATTAAAAGTATATAAAATTTTTAGATGAATAGATAAATTAAAGATTCTCTATAAAAATAATAATAAGATGTTTAAAGTTTATTACCTCTTGTAAATAATACATTAACAAACAGCATACAAATAAAAAGTTGGAAATAATTGATAATGTTTAAGTATTTTTTCTTAAGATTAATAGAATAATTTAATTAAAATGCTTTAAAAACATACTTTAAATAATAAAAGTATAAATATTTAGCTTTTTCTAAATTTTTGGAAAAATTATGCTTGTTGTCTTTTGTATTTAAGAGGACATATCTCTATTGTTATATTTATGATTGAGTTTTTCAAATCTGATAACAATCCAATATTAGTTTGTCTTATTATAAAAGTTAGTATATATAAATAGCTTGATCATAATAAAAAACATGCCTTCAAAAATGTATAAAAATTCTTCTATAAAGTCTAAACTGATTTAAACCACTATCTTATTATAACAGCTGAATGGCTTTTAAATTTCTTAAATCAATTATGAAGAAAATAGATCAATTAAATTGTGTGGTTTGAAACCTTATCTAACAAAATTAAAGTGAAAATAAACCTTAACTAAATATAAATTATGTTACTATATTATTTTTGTAATCTTAATTATTCTTTTCTGATAAATATTGTTAATATTGAAAATACAAAAAATTCATAAAACCCTATTGATTATCAATTTTTACCAGATTTAAAGTTACTTAGATAAAGGAAACAATATAAATTACATGCTAATTATTAAATAATTATTTTTAGTTTTGTAATTATATTTTTATTATAACTTTAAATTAATAATTATTATTGTGTTTAAATTTTATTAATGGTTGTTAGCTATTTTTATTTAGTAATCTATTGTATGAATAATCTTGGATTTGAGGGTTGAGTATATGTATTATTACAATATACCTCTAACATCTTTAGTATAAAAAGTTTATTTTTGGATAAAATTTTCAAATACATAAATTAAATATATTGGTTTCTTTATCCAAAATATCTGTAATATTTTTTCTTATTCTTTAGAGCTTTTTTTATCCATATATTTATTCTAAAAATAAAAACATTTATTAATAGTCTCTACTTTTATTTTACCTTATATTAGTAACTTGAGTTTTTTCTTTACTGATAATTTATATTTATTGATCAAATTTAAATAATACCTTAATAAAGCATTAGCTCTCAGTTTTTATTATATTTCATAAAATTACATATTTAGTTTATCTATTTCTAAAGTAAATTAAATTGAAATTTTAAACTATTTCTTATAGATTAAAAAACTAAAATAATCATTTTATATAAATTTGTCAAACCAATTTAATTAGTTAGTATTTTTAGGTTTTTAAGATTAATAATTTAATAGAATATCTTTAACTTAAATGTTTTAAAAATCTATTTTCTATGATTCTTCATTTAATAAGAAAATAACTGAATATAAGCTCTTGAGAAATCTCAATTCAAGATTCATTAAAGTAAAGCACACAGATATTTTAAAAAATACAAGTATTAGTTTGTAAATGATGGACACATTTAACAATTTTTTTTTTCATTTCTAAAGTAGTTTTATTTCATTTACTATCTAAAGTATCAATCCTATTTTGAATACACATTAAGTTTTCTTATTACATATCATCTTTCTGCATTATTTTATTTAGATTAATAATATTTAAAATTTCCTACCTCAAGGATTAATAGTTTATAGATGGAGAGAGGACTAAATTTTTCTATTTATTATAAATTTCATACAGATTTTAATTCATGGAATTATTTTATGATCGTATTTACACTCATCATTAGAACTATTACATATTCCTAGATAAAAGTTGAGTAAAATATATTAACAAAATGGATTATTTATTATCCATATTATAATTATGATTTATATAAAATGTTTTAATCATTTAAATATATATCATTTGAGTGTGTTAAATTAAAAATAAGATAAGATTATGATAATTTAAAAAAATTATTTATTAATACTATTTAACAAATTCCATTAATTAGCATACCAATCATAATTGCATCCTATATTAAAATAAAATTCTTTATCTCATCTAAATATTAATATAATAATAAAATTTTTAATATTTTTTACCAACCAACTAATCCCAAAGATGTATTATAGCTTAAAAATAAATTAGATAATTATATAAAAATACACTTTTAATCTTAAGATATTATAAAGGATATTTTTAGATATATAAAAATAATACAAGTAAATACAAATGGAGATTTAGAAATTAACTGTTTCAAATTCAATAGCCTTCAAATATCGATAAGTAAAATGGATATATTTTATGAAAATTAAAAATAAATCATAAGATTAGTCACTATAGAAATAACTTAAATATAGATAAATAAGATCATATAATTAAGGTAAATCCTATTTTTACCTAAAAATTGAAAGTTAAAATTAAAAATGAATTTGTTACTTTCTTATTTTTGTAATTTTATTTCTTCTTTTCTGGTAAATATTGGTATGATATTTATTTCTTTTAATTATAATCAATTTTATCAGATTTGATGTTATTTAGAGTAAATTAGAGTATATATAGAAACTACAGTTTTTAATCAAATTTTAATATTTTTGATTATATCAATAGATTTATGATTATATTAAATTTTTAATTATTTATTTAAGACCTTCATTTCTTGTTTAAGATCCCTCCACAGTTATGTTATATTTATTATAAAATTCTAGAAGTATTATCAATTATTTATTTCCAAATTTTTCAATCTCAATCTAACTTAATTCTTAATTATTTCAATACTAAGATAATCAAAATTTTAAACAAATTAATAATTATAAAATCTTTTATTTAATTAGTTTATTAAATATTATAATAGGAGTAATAATTTACTTCGCTTTGTTAAAATTGTGTTAGAATATTTATTTATTCTTTAATTATAATTCTTCATCTAATACAAAGATTACTTTTTAATTAATAGTTTTTTATTTTATCCTTTTAGAAATTTGCTTAGAAACTAATCCTTTTGAATTCTTCTCCTATATTAATTCCTCCTCTTCCAGTATAATTTCCTCTTTCATTTCATTATTTTCGTTCTTTATCTTCAATTTCTTTAATTTTAGCAAATCTTCAATACATTTATCATATTCAAATTTGAAGTTATCAATGATAATATTTCTTTTTTATAGGAATTAAGTTAGAATATAAATGTGAGAAAGACTGTCCGCATAATATCCAATAAATAATATTTGAAATCTTTTTAATATACTAAAGTTAATTTGCATGCTCAACAGAAAAACTTTCAAGGTTTAGATCTTCTACAGTTTTTAATGCTGGAATATAATTTAATAACAATCTCTTCATACTTGGATAATAGCTTACCTGCCTTACATCTATAGGTTTCTATAGGTTTAAGCATTTTTAATATTTTTACATCTTCATCAGATCCAACTATTAATAAGTAATTTAGATCTAGTAATTCTAATTTATTTTTAGTAAAAATAGATCCCAAATTTTGTATCCATAGTAGTTTAAAGAACCAATTCATTATATTCTTTTTCTAAGTCTCTAACTCTAAGGCAGCTGTGTATGAGACATTCATTTTTCTATCAGAGGAAACAACGCTAGTTCCATCAGTGCTTAAAAATTAGAGATATTAAAAAATATTTAGCTCTTAAAGTGCATTTTTTTATTTTAATTAAATATGAAATAGATTATAAGCTAGCTAATTCTTTAATGTCTAAAAATCTTTCCTTTATTTCATAGGAGTAATCAAGATATCTGCATGCAATTGTAATAAATTCTATTTATTTTGATTCTGGATACAAAGTACTATCTATTAATATACTAAAAATTTTGCAATTTTTTATATTTTACATAATCTTTCTTAAATGACAGAATAAATTGAGGACAGATTACCATTATTGGCATGATAATTGTTATAATTATTATTTTACTCATATTCTAGGTAGTTTAATAGCTATTTCACCTTTTCATACCTTAAATTTGCTATATTTTCTTAAGCCAAAAAGTATGTATTAATAAATAATGGAAGTAAAAGTGTATCTTCAATCTTCTTCTTAGTCTCTATAAACATTCAGTTTATTCTATCTTATTTTTATTAGTATCTCTCTGTATATAAACTTTTATCTGCTTCAAAATAAACTGTTTCGAATTTTTGAAAAATGGATTGGAAAATCCAAAAAAAATTTATTGATTTCTAACACTGATTATTAATATTATATTTTTAAATTATTAATGCCTAATAAATACTACAATTTATGAAGAAACAAAAAAATACTAATGAGTTTTATTAAAAACTCTCCTAAAATTCATAGATTAAATTGTACTAAAAAGATGATCTTTATTAGTAGGATGTTGTTAAACACACATAAAAGATAATTTATTTAAGCTAAGGGTTTTAATATAAAGAATATGAAGATTTCATACTTTAACAAAAATGAAAATAAGCATGTATGATTTTATTAAAATACATCAAAATAAGTTATTAAATGTCAAATCCATTATTTTTATCAATTTTTTCTTTTATTCTATTGATTTCTTTCAATTCTTGGTCTTTAAACATTATTTTTTTTCAAATAAATTTTGGAATAGTTTTGTTTATAGTGGGATTAATGAGTTATTATTAATTTATTTAAATTCTTTTCTTTTTCTTTTTCTGAAACAGGTTTTTTAATATCCTTTATTAGTTGTATAATTTTAACAAAAAATTCTATTAAATAGATAAAATTATAAACTAAAAGAGCTATAATCACTACATTTCCAGCTCGTAAATAGGAATCAATTAATTCATCTTCTATAATATTATTTTCAAAGAGTTGGCTTTCTATGTAAACTAAGTATATGTGAAAAAACCATAGGATTGAAAGAATAAAATCACCTTTAAATTTAATAACCTTTTGTATAGTATTTAAATAAGGGTTTAAAAGTATAGTAGAGAGAGAAGATATCAAGAATATCCCACCATTAAAAGCACAAGTATACAAAGGAAAGGATTGAAGGGAAAATACTGTAATTACTACACTATACTTCTTAATAAGCTAGAATATAAAATAATTTCTTTAAAGTCTATTTTTTCTATTTTTTAATCTCTCTGTGAATAGGGTACTGTATTAGCTTTCCTTTTCTTAATTAACTTATTAGATATTAAAAATTAAAGAACCTAAAAGTATCAGTAATATGATCACGGTTAAATAAACACTCATCCTATTCATAAATGAAAGTTAATTCACTGAAAAAAACTATATCATTATTGATAAAGTTATAGCTAATACATTTACTTCATTTTCTGTATTAAATAGTTAGAACAATTAAATTTTTAGATAAGATAGGGTATTTATCTATTTTTCTACAAATAAAATTTGTGATAAGATCATACTGGCTATCATTCCTAATAAAATAACAGCAAATTTTATTAAAATTATTGGTATATTTACTATAAGACAATCAGAGAATCCATAGAATTAAAATAATTTTGCAGGCTAAACTTCATTCTTATCAAATTAATAATTAAAAATCTAGTATGGGATTTAACTAGTATAAGATTGATAATTAGGTATTCTTTAGAAGACAAATGATCCCACCATTTAATAGAACTTATATAGGTTAGGAGGAAATTGTAAATTTAGTAAAAAGAAGATGATTGTTGGTTATAAGGTGTTCAAAATATAAAAAGCAAATTAAAATTTTTATATTAAATCAAGCAAATAAGGATCAATCTTATTGATTGCTTCATTTACTTAGTCTAATTATTTATGAGCTAGCACTTCTTCTTTAAATATAAATGGTCCTATCTTAAAGTTTATTGGTTTTTAAGTGTAAATGTCGCTCATAGCATATTCTTCGGATTTGCTAACAAATATTTTATTATCAAGAAATAAAATATTACCTTGCTAAGTAGAAATATTCTTTTGTACCTTTATATCAACACTAAATTACCTTCCTGTAATTTAAGGATTAGTAATTTAATAAGAATCTTATGGTGTCTAGGACAAATATACTGTAAGGATATCTTTTATCTAAAAATGTTAAAAATCTATTTCCAATAATTCTTCATCAAATAAGAAAATAAGTGAATAGAATTTCTAAAAAAACCTAATTTCGAAGTTTAAAAACATATGATCTAGACATTTCTACTATCCTTAATTATTAACAAATGGTACATTCTTATTTTAACAAGTACAAGTATTTTCTTTTAATAAAAATCCATCCTTACACGATTTACACTTGTCTTTAGTTTCTTCACATTCAGTACATGTAAAAGAGCAATTTTTACATAATTAAGATGTAATATCGTAATAGGTAGACTAGGGGCACAATTAGCAATCCCCATTTTTATCTTCAAAATAGTTTACTCCGCATATACAATCTGGTTATTAGATTCTATTTTGAGCACAGATATCACATTTAGAAGGAGTATCAATACAAGTTTAGCATTTCTTAAGGCATCTAATTCTTTTACACTCTTTTGTAGTCAGATCTTCTTCATAACCCTAACTACAAATGCAAAGAGGAGGATAAATTCTATTTTCTGAGCATTTTATACAATAAGATTTTTCTTATTCACACGATTGGCATTAACCCTTTTAAAATAAATGAACATTATTTTATAATTAAAATTTTTTATATTTTACCTCACATTATTTGCAAATATAATCAGTATCTAGATAATAATTTGGTTGAACACATTAGCAAGATGGAGTCAATTATTCATCATGTGCACATTCAGTACAATTATCAAAAGTATTAGAACATTTTGAGCATTTATTATGGCAAATAAGGCATTTATCAAGAGATTATGAGTAGAAATATCCATCTTTACATGAATTGCAAAAACAACTTTCTTCAGGATCTAAATTTAATATTGCATAAGGATCCTTACATTTCCTACAGAAATAAGATTCACCATTATAATCTATTTCTTTACACTTTTTAATCTAAATATTAGTTATTTCACATTCCTAAGAATATGGATTAGCATAGTAGAAATATTCTGATGATTCATTCAAATCTTAACATTATTAATAAGATATTACTATATTTTCATAATTATAGTATCCTTATTTTAAATTTATACAAATTTTTGGGTTTATATTAATAAATATAAAGCAGCCTTCACTTTCTCTGTAATCAATATAAAAGAAATGTCCACTTTAATAAAATTTTATATAGTTTAAAAAAACCAAATATTCATTATTATTAAATAATGATGAAAATTATATATTTTAAGTATCTTAAATAAGATCAAGGCTAGTTTCTGAAAATAAAGCTATTGCTTCGCTTTAATAATTAGAAATAATATTAAACTCAAAGAATTTGATTTCACTTTCATAAGGTGCCTTATCTTTAGGGATTATTATTAAAGAAGAAATAATTTATATTTCTATTTTTATATATTTAGCATCTCCACACAATTAATTAATACAAATTCTTATAGATGCATATTAATTAAATTCTTCTGGAAAAAGATAATATCTAATAGTAAGTGATTAACCAACATCATATGAAAGCAATAAAATCTAATCTTCAATAGAGTCAATTTAAATAGAACACTAAAATGTAATAAACCCTTTTACTGTATTAAATTTATCTATTTTTCCTGCAATTTAAGTCGTAAACCCAATTCCTTTAATTTTATCAAATTATCCTGATGAGTTACTTAATTACATTGTAAAATCAAGCCTATTTTTTGTATCAATTATTTGTGATTTACTTTACATATCATTATAAATATATTTTGCAATAATAAGTGAATCATTAGAATGATGATAAAAGAAAATATTATCAATTCCATAAGAAATTAGATCTTAAATTCCTTTAACAACTAGTAATGGAAGTGGTAGATTAATTTTACAAATGTATTCTGTAATAAATTAAGATAGACATTTACCAACGCAGATTGAAATAAGTTCATTAAATTCTATCTATTCAGTATTTGCTGTTTTATAAATGGTTTACCCATTACTATGTATTAGAAACATATGATTTTTTAAATCAGTCCAAACTCCAATCCAAACAGTGATTCCTAATTTTATTTGCATTTGAATTTCTTTTTATCCTCTAATTAGTATTTTAACATATTAAATTTGTTAAACTTCTTCAAAAAATAGTGTAAAAATCTCCTCACTTCCAACATTAAACACAGAAAATATTGATCTGGATACAAACTCTTTCGAAATAGAAAAGCTATAGAATAATGTATCTGTTTTTTATATGTTTAAAACTTGGTTTGAGTATGTATAATAATTGCTTTGACTTGTCTATGAACAAAGTTTGCTAAGATCTTTTTCTGGAAAAGGAAGAATTAATGTTGATTTAAAATCAAAATCCTATATAGGTTTTATGCAAGAAAACCCATCATCAAAAGTTTTATTAATACATCTACCTATGGAATTTCTATTATAGTTATTATTATTACATGATGTAAAATCAGTACATCCCAAACAATATCTAGGACATCTTTTACAAATATTGTTATCTAAATAAAACCCCTTCAAACATTTACACTTTTCTTCAAAGAAATACATATTTTTGGGACATTATTCTCTTATTTACTCTTAAATATAGTTAATTTCTGAAGGTTTCCCGTCACTTTGACACCTCATCTTCTAATCGCTTTAGTTAAGTAAATTTGTGTTATCACATCTCAAGCAATACTATATATTGGAGAAAATATTTTTTTATAAATATAAATATAATTTTAGTTTTACCTACTTATCTTCTCCAACTTAAGCTTTACAGCTTTATGTTTCTTCTATTTAATTTCCTGTAAATAATTTAATGTTATTTATTTTCACTGAGCAACTATTTTCCATGGATCCAAAAGTGATTTAAACTAATGAAAAGAGCTATGTTAAAAAGCTAACTTTAAATAAATTTAAATTATCATCTAACCAAGCATAATATCTAGGGTTAAGTAAGCTGCTTACAGATAAATTAATTTAAGTCCAAAATAGTTTGTAATTATGAAATATTTTTAATTTTTTATTATTTACAACCACTTCATTACTATCATTAAATTTAATTTATATAAATTCTATCGGAGTAGAATTTTAAGTAATATATTTAAAACTTATTAGTTTACAAAATCCATCTTTAGGAAAATCTAGTAGTTTTGCATCAAAAGTTAAAATAAAGTTACTTATCTCTTTTAGATTGATAATTGGTATGGATATTAATTTATCAATAGAGTTAAAATCACTTGATTTTAATGAAAGATTTTATAATTTGACTTAATTTCTCTTTATTCCTTAACTTTACAATAAATTAGGAGTAAGAGCAATTGAATAAAATTCAAAGAAATAAAAAAGATAAGTTTCTATAGAAGTCGAGTCATTTATTAGATTACCAGTATCTTCTGGTTTATAAGGATAGTTTTAATATAGTCTTATATCTTTTGTAAACACACAAGAAGGCTAAAAAATTAATTTTTGGCTAGGGCTTCCAATATTAATAATAAGATTCTTTAAATTTAAACTTATTTCATTCAAAGCAGTGTCATTTGTTTAAGTGTAGATAGAAGAATAAAATATAGATAGTAAACTCTATAAATTATTATTATCAATATTAAATTAAATTGAAATAAAAGCCCAAAGATTAAGAAGGCTCAATAATTTAATCAATTTTTTTCCTGCAACTTCAAATTTGATTATAAATGAATTTTCAGCCACTCTATAGGATAAATTTGCTATAACTTAAAATGAACTGCTTTAGTGAATGGAAATTAGAGTTCTTTCAAGTGGATCTTAGCTTTTAAAGAAAAACCATCCTTTTATTTTTAGTGACTTTGTATTACTATCATATTTATCAGTCATAAGAGTCTATCCTTCTATATCTCTTGATATTTCTGAATTTTAGCAATTTTGATAAACAAGAGAAGACTAGAGGATGAATTTATTAGAATTATAGACTTATCCTTTTATATGTGTAATATTACTTATATAAATAATCAAAATTAGAATCTTCAGCATTCTCTTTTTAATAGATAAGTAAATAAATATTTTTAATTATTATTATTATAATTAGTTGTTTAGATACAAACTTAATATTTAAAATAATTACTACCCCATATTAATTACATATCTATCAATCAATTTAAGATATTTTTATTAGATATAATTTAGGAAATATAATATTGGTTTCTTTAATATAAATATCTGTAACATTTTTCTTATATTAGAGCCTTTAATTTTTCCACAACTTTATTAAAAAACTTTTATTAAAAACCACTCCTTACTTTATCTTATTATAGTAATGTGAATTTTTTCTTTTCTGATAATTTTTTATGATGATCATTAATTTGAGTAATGCCTTATAAAATATATTCACTCTCAGTTTTTATTAGATTTCATAGAATTTACATATTTAGTTAATCTATTTCTAAAGTTAAATAAATTTAGATTTTTAACTTATTTATAAAGATTTAGTAAACTAAAACAATCATTTTATTTAAAAATAGCAAGTCAGGTTATTTGGTAAGTATTTTAATGTTTTTAAAATTAATGAATTGATAATATACCTTTAACTTAAATGTTGTAAAAACCTATTTTCTATATTCTTTATTAAATAAGAAAAGATTATAAGTTCTAGGTAAATCTCAATTCTAGATAGATGAGCATATGAACTAAAAATTCTTTTCTCATTATACTAAAGTAAAGTAAAGAACTATGTTATTATAAGAAATATAAATATTGCCTATATAAAAGCTTATATTTAAAAATTTTAGTTTGTAGATTATGGACAAATATTAAATTCATTTTTATCTCCAAAGTAGTTTTATTTTCATTTATTGATTGGAGAATAAATCCTATTTTAAATAAATATTAAGTATCTCTTATTACATATCTTTCCTTATATTTTATTTGCATTAATTAACAATCAGGAAAATACTTTTCCTTAGATTGATAATTTACAAACTCAAAAAGTGGGATATTGTCTAATTTTTTAATATATTTACAAACTGATTTTGATTACTCACATAATTAACCTATCATATAGATTATAAAGCAAAATTAAGGAATTAAGATATTATTTTATATTTATTACCTAACATTTTTCTATCTTTTCCAAGAGAATAATTGGGTAAATTATATTAACAAGATGGATTAGTTATCCATATTATAATTATGATTTATTAAAATTTTTTAATTGTCTAGCTTTTCATCTTTTGAATGTGTAAATTTAAAAATAAATTTAAAGTATGGTCATTTAAAAGAAATATTTATTAATACTATATAAAAAGATCCTTTGTAACAAAACTAATCACCAATAACATCATCCAATATTAAAATAAAACTTCCTATCTATCAAAATATCAATAAAATTATAAAATTCTTAAAATTTAGATAAATTTATGAAATATAATTTAATGATAATATGTATTATAATATTAAAATAAATTATTAGTCATAATCTATAATTTCTCAAGATTATTACTATTTAGATATTTTAACCTTTTAATCTTAAAATTTGATACTGGTTATCTTGTTTTGTTTATTGATATTATTAAGTATTTTAAATCAGATAACCTTTAAATATTAATAAATAAAATGGAGATATTTTATGAAAATTTAAAATAAATCTTAAGGTTAGTAATAATAGTAATAACTTAAAAAAAGATAAATATGATTATTAGATTAAGTCAAATTTATAATACCTATATATTTAAAGCGAAAATACTTAATTAAAAATTAATTCCGATACTTTCAAATTTTTGTAATATTAATTTTCTTTTCTGACGAATATAAGTATTATATTTATTTTCCTGTAGATTAATGAACAACTTTTTCAGATTTGAAGTAATTAAGAGTAAAAGAGTAAGTTAGAGTATAGAAATGAATATTTCTATTCAAATTTAATTAAATTTTTAAATTATAACAATAGACTTATGTATAAATTATATATATAATCCTTTTTGCAAAGATTTTTATACTTTAATTTTATTCTAAAAATAATTATACACTTTAATCTACTTAGCTGCTGTAAGTTAATGGCTACTAAAAATAAAATGTCAAATATGATAACTTAAAATGCACTAAAATTATTAAATTTACTATACTTTCAATAATATAATATTTAAAGCTTTCATCAAAAAAATTGGTAATTTGAAATTTTTGAGTGTTTTTTTTAATTTAAATCCTTTAATCTATAAAAATGTAAATTAAAACAATACAAAGTATAAATATTAATTAATTATTTGCTTATCTTAAACACATTTTTTGTTGAAATATTTATTTGTTTATTTTTTTCAAACTGGATTTCTAAATTTAACCTTCTTTATTTTAAATAAACTATTTTGTTTTGGAGGTTTCGAATTTTTTAATATAATAGGTTTATAATTGTTTTATTGATTATTATTGTATTAAGGTTTGCCTGTATCTTTTATTTTTTGCAGGATACTATAAAAAAATTCTAAAATATAGATAGAATTATAAATTAATAAAGAGATGATTACTACATTACCAGCTTTTAAATAGGAAGACACTAAATCATCATCTATAATATTATTTTTAAAGAGCTTATTTTCTAGGTTAACAATATAAATATTGAAAAACCATATAAATGAAAGGATGAATTCTCCAAAAATCTTAATAATTCTTTAAATTTTGAACCTATAAGGTTTTAGAAATGCTGTTGATATTGAAGACACTAAAAAGACCATTCCACTCAAGGCACATACATAGAAAGGATAGGAATATAGGACAAAGACTATAACTATCAGAAA
>JH651232.1:815287-886871 GCA_000260095.1 Tetrahymena borealis | reverse complement strand
ATGACAAACTAGGCATTTGTCAAGATCTCCAGATAAAAAGTATCCATCTTAGCATTCATTACATAAAAAACTTTTTATAGGGTCTGAGTTTATAATTGCATAAGGATCTTTACATTTCTTACAATAATAAAATTATCCATCAAAATCGATTTCTTTGCATTTATTAATTAAAATATTAGTCAATTCGCATTTTTAAGTGTAGGGATTTGGAAAATAAAAATATTAAGATATTTCATTCAGATTTTAGCACTCTTAATAGGGAATTAATTTACTTTAATAGTGATAAAAATTTGGTTTAATTTAAATGCAAATCATTGGGTTTATATTCATATAGACAAAACATCCTTCTGATTCTTTATATTCTATTTAGAAGAAATTGCCAGATTCATAAAATTATATAAAGTTCAAAAAATATAGATATTCATCCTAGCTACTTTATGATAATCTAATCGTATCTGTTTTCTTATCTATGTCAAATTAATGTTCATATAACAAGGTTATTGATTCCCTTTATTTATTACAGATCACCTCAAAATCAATTATTCTTATTAATTTTTCAAATGGTGTTTTATTTTTTGGTATTATAATTAGAGATGATGGTTTAGAAATTTCTATTTTTACATATTTAGAATCTCTACATACTTCATTCATACATATCCTAAAGGAGATATATTTCTAAAATTCATCAGGAAAGAGAAAGTATCTTACAGTTAAACTATCAATTGAATATTAAAGCAATAATGATTAATTCTCTATTTTTTCAACTTATATTTAAGATTAAAATGTAATAAATCCTATTGTCTCTAATGATTCTATACTACCCTATTATTTATTTGAAAATCCTATTCCTTTTGTTTTACTAATTTATGGGATAGGAGTAGAAAAACTCATAGTATAAGCTGCATTTCTATTGGTGTCCATAATTTATAATTTATCCTAGGTCACGCCATCATAAATATATTTAGCTTTAAGTTACTTATCTTAAGAGTGGTATAAGAAAATATTTTCTATTCCAAATTTCAAAGGATTTGGCATACCATTTACAATTAATAAGGGAAGGGGAATTATAGTGCATAAATATTTAAGATAATAAATTGATATGCAAATGCCAACGCAGACTGAAGGATCAAATTTACTAAATACAATCTTCTTATTTGTAATCTATTTATATATTGTTTATCCATTTTAGTGTAAAATAATTATATGATCATTAAAGTTAGTCCAAACTCCTACCCAAAATATTTATGGTTTTTGAACCTATAATTTAGCTACTTCATCTCCATTAATAAGCACACACATATAATAAAAAATATAAGAATTTACCATATTCCCCTCTCCTACTATTGTAATCGATTCATTTCCATCCATTTTAAATACTGATAATGGGGATTTTCCTGAATTAGCATTATATTTAATTTAGAAACTGTAGAAAAATGATTATGATGGTTACAAATTCACATTAGGCTAGTAGGTGAAACCATCGCTAGGTAAATCTTATTTACAATATAAATCAAAGTTATAATTCAGCTCTTTAAATTTGAAAAAAGTGATATCTTTAACTTCTATGAGAGGAATAGGGGTTATACAAGAAAATCCATCATCAAAAGTATCATTAATACATTTACCTGTAGAATCTCTTTGATAATTAATATTGTTACATGAATTAAAGCTTGTACAATCTAAGCAATTTTGAGGACATCTCAAGCAAGTTTGACCCTCTAAATAGAATCCCTTCAAACACTAACACTTAGAATTAAAGTAATACATATTTATTGGACATTATTTTTTTAAATATTATTTTTAATAATAAATTTCTGATGGGGTTCCTATATTTGTACATGTCATATTCTAATCGCTCTAATCTAATAGATATCCATCCTTGCATCTTATGCATTCCTGTTAAAATAAAAATAATACTATTGTTTCCCCTTCTTTATTTTTTTTAAATTTACATTTAAATTAATTGTAATATACCATAAATTTTCAATAACTAATATCTACTTGCAAAACTTTTTCAAAAAATAATTTTTTTGAACTTAACTTTTCAAAATTTAAATTTTTTGGTATTAGATGTTAATTTAAGAGTATATATAGTGTTTAATTATAAAAGCAAGAAAATAGTTATTAATTAATCCTGAACACTATTAATAGTGTCAATTAATAATACTAAAATATTTAGAATTATGTTAAATTTAATCCTCAATTTATATTCAACAATAATATTTAAATTGATCTTTAAAGATTATAAAAGAAAATAATAATTTTTTACTTATTTTTATTCACCAGCTTGTAAAAGGCAAGTATCAGTTTCCTATAAATAGTGGCCTGCGTATAATCTTATATTATCAACCTTAAATTTACAGTTATTCTAGTCTGATCCAAATTAAAAAATAGCTTGAGAAAATAGTGTAGATAGGTTTTATTAAAAAAGGGAATAATCATAATCTTTCTAAGGCCATATATTTATTTATGATTTTAAAAAACTTATTAATGATACGTTTATTTAAGTCCACTATGTTAATATATTTGTCCATAATGGGAGAGATTAATCTTCAACAAATAAGGAATTTGGTTATTTAAAATACATCTTAAAGTTCAAATCATACTAACGATCCAAAGAAGTTAATAATATTGAAAATATTTAGCACTAAACACTTTAAGTCATATCAACAAGGAGTGCATCAAATGTTAATATTATACTTCCTAATTCATTTAAATTGATTACTGGTAATTTCATTACTTATTTACTTTAGAATTCATTTGTAGATTATTAGGAAGATATAAAATTAACTTATCCTTTTTTTAATGCTTAGCTTTATAATATTCCAGATGTAAGCTTGATTGCAAAAAAATTAAAGTAATAATAAAGCACAGTTTCTTTAGACTATTAATCCTAAGTAAAGCTATTCATCTGATATTTAATAAAAGGGTAATTTTAGTAAAGTTATATATCTTTAGAAATACTACAAGAGGGAGTAATATTTAAAGAAGAACTTCCACTTCCTAAATTAAAAATTAGATTGTTTAAATCTAAATTTAATCCATTCAAATCTGCTTCCATAGACTTAAGGATAGATGATGTTTATCTAAGAATCCCTAAAAATGATTGAATTTTATTACTTAGCCTATCTAAATTAATAGAAATATAAGTAAAAAACCATAGATCCTTTGAAATTATAGACTTTTCTGAGTATTATGCTCCAAAGAAATCAAAATCTAAACTAGCATCGCTTATTCTATACATGTAATTGAATAGTACTGAATTTACTGAATGTACAGAAAAAAGAGTTTTAGCGTTTACATCATAATTTCTTACTAGAAACCATCCTTTTATCATTAGAGAATCTGTTGTTACAGATGTTTATCCTTTAACCAAATCTGATCCTATAATTACGCTATTTTAATCCTAATCTTAACAATTATGGTAAACTAGTGAAGATTATAGATTGAATTTGTTGCTTTTATTGCTAATTTAACCAAAATTAAGGATAATAGCAGTCATAAAAACAATTTAAGAGAGGAGGGACTTCATTTTATTTACTTCTCTTTGATATTACTTTTTTAGTATTTTTTGTTGATGAGAAGAGTAGGTCAATATAGCTAAAAATTAAAGAGATAAAGAAAAAAAAATTATCTTTTTCAAAATCATTAAATAAAAGCTAACAAAGAAATATCTCCAATTGTTATTTTAAAATTTTCTCAAAACTGATGAGTTAGAAGAGTGAGGTAAAATAACTTTCTATTTTTCCTTCACGATTTTAATAAATAATTAGAAAGTTAATAGTTAAATAAAACTAAATTTGAGCAGATTTTCTCACCTCTTAATTACAGTCCATTACAAGCCTCACTTTATAAATAGATTAATAAATAATCGCAAATTAATTATGAGCGAAATATATAGTTTCTATAAAAATTTAACAACTTAATAAATTTTTATTTTTACAAATAATTCTATGACTTTAGTAATTTATGAAAGTATTAATAAATTGTATTCGATTATATTTCGTCTAGAAATTCTTAATAAATATTTCATAAATCTACTTCATTATTTTACAAATTAGATGACTATAAATAGCCATATTCAGAAACAGGAAAACTTGATGACCTATCATATCTATTAATTAAAGATAAGCATTTATAAATTTTGTATAAATTATTTTTTGATTGAATTAGATAATATAAGATATAAAATATCTGTATTTAATAATCCAATTAATGTATAGATTTAATTTTAAAGCGTAAAACATGATTCACAGTTTATTGAAAATGTTTACTCTAATTGTTACCTTATAATTTGTTAGTATCCATGTCATTAATTATATTTGCAAATAATTCTAAAACTGAAGTAATATGATCAAATAAAATAGTTAAATATAGATTTATTAGATTTTCTTATGATAAAAACTACCTACAATTTAATCATAAATATACTTCATTATTTTACTATTTACTAGGGCCCGACCAAATAAGACATTTTTTGTATTAGGCAGAATACTGGGTTTTCTGATTAAATGGAACTACTATAAAATCCCAAAATACAAATGTGATATTTTACATTAATTTTTAATTATCTAAGATTAATAAATTATCCTTCTATAACTAAATCTAAAAAACTTAAGGTAAGAAAGGAGATCTGAATAATGAGTAAATAATTTAATGGAAAATTAAAATGTTCTGTTGTAATTGAGAAAGAAAATAGTTTTTACTTGAAAATTTTAATATTTTAATAGCTTTTTTACATACAAAATATAAATGAATTATAAATATCAATACAAATATTTAGTAGTAATAGATTATTTTTAATCTTAAAACTATTTCTTCAATTATGTAATTTAAGATATTGTTAAGAATGAATTTATTAAATATTTAAAAACTCAATTCATTTTTCATAATTTTATCATTTATTAAGCTGATTCTCTGTAAATCTGTACCTAGGAGTATAGGCTTTTTTGAATAATCTTTGGGAATGATTAATCTCAAAGAGAGGTTATCGTGTTTTAATCAACATCTATTCTTTTTCTTCTTCCTTATCTTATGGAGGAGGCTTCTTCTTATCTCTTATTTAATTTATGCTATTAATTATAAATTCTAGTAAATAGATACAATTGTATATTAGTAATGTATATATCACCACATTACCTACCATCATGTACTAAGAAACCATTTCATCTTCCATAATAGTGTTTTTAAAAAGCTTAGCTTCTAAGCGCACTAGAAATATATGGAAAAACCAGAGGATTGAAAGAATTAAATCTCCTATAAACTTAATAGCTCTAGATGATTTTAGTTTATATGGTTTTAAAAGTAAAGTCGAGATAGAAGATATAAGGAAGATCACACCGTTTAAAGTACATGTATAGAAAGGAAAGCAGTGAAGAGTAAATACATTAATAACGACACTATATTTCTTTATAAGCTATAAAATAAAGTAATTTTTTTGGAATTTACCTTTTCTACTTTATAATCTTTCAGTGAATAAGATACTATATTAGCTTTCATTTTTTTAATTAACTTCAAAGATATTAAAAATTAAATTACAAATAACTACCATTCCTAAAATTAGACTCACATAGACACTAATTCTATTCATGAAGGATTTTTAATTTACATCACCTACTTATATCATTAATGATAGAGTGATTGATAATAAATTTATTTCTATTTCTTCATTTAATTTTTAGTATAATTTTATTTTTAGCTGCTATCCTACACTTATCAGTTTTTAAATCAATTTAATATCAAATAGTAACATGCTGATTATCAAACCAAATAAAATTACTCCAATTTTGATTAAGATTATAGGGATATTTACAACAAGACAGTTTGAGAATCCATAAAATGAAAACTAATTTGAAGGCTATACTTCAAAACTATCAAATAAATTATTAAAGATCTTGTATTGTTATTAGATTAAGTGAGATTGATAATTAGGTACTTTCGAGAATATAAATGATCCTATTATCTAATAAAACTTATAGAGATTAGGAGGAAAATGTAGATTTAGTAAAAAGAAACTGATTGTTGGTTATAAGGTATTCAAAATATAAAAAACAAATTAAAATTTTTGGATAAAGTCTAGTAAATTTGGGTTTATTTGATTAATAACTTAATTTATTTTATCCAGTTATTAGCTAACTAGTACCTCTTCAGTAAACAAGAAGGGTCCTATCTCGAAATTTAAATTTGTAGAAGTATAGATATTACTCATAGCATATTCTTCGGATTTACTAATGAAGATCTGATTAATGTAAAATATGACACTTCCTTACAAAGTACATACACTTTTTAACATCTTTATATCTATGCTAAATTCTTTACCGTTTACTTAGGGATTAATTATTTCATATGCATCATCTAGTACCTTAGATAAATAAACAGATAGGATTTCTTTTACTTAGAAGGTTTTAAAATCAATATCTTAGATTTCTTCTCTAAATATGAAAACAAGGGAGTAAATTTTATTGGTAAATCTAATTTCTAGATTCATAAGCATGCTTTCTAAACATTTTTATTCCCCGTTCTTACTAACATAGGGAACATTCTTATTTTAACAAATGCAAGTATTTTCTTTTAGTAAAAATCCATCTTTGCATGATGTACATTTATACTTATTGTCTTCGCATTCAGCACAAGAGAGAAAACAAGGCTCACAAGATAAAGAGGAAATATCAAAATATGTAGATAAAGGACAAGCTTAACAATTTCCATTTAAATCTTCAGAATAATTTATTCCACATTTACAATCTGGTGATAATATTCTGTTTTAAGCACAAACATCGCAATTTGATGGAGTGTCTATACATGTTAAACATTTATAATCGCATACTATCTTTTCACATTCTTTTGTTGTTGGATTTTCTAAATAGCCTGGTCTGCAGGTGCAAAGAGGAGGGTAGATCCTATTCTCTGAGCATGTTATACAATAAGATTTTAATTACTCGCATGTTTGGCATTTGTCCTTTTTATTTATAATTAAAAATTTTTAAATTATTCATTCATCACATTTTTTACCTCACATTCTTAGCAAGTATAATCAGTTTCAAGATAATAATGAGGCTCAATACATTGACATGATGGAGTCAATTACCCATCATGTGCACATTCTGTACAATTATCAAAACTTTTAGTACATTTTGAGCATTTATTATGACAAATAAGACATCTGTCTAGAGAAGAAGATAAGAAAAATCCATCTTTACATTCATTGCAAAGAAAACTTTTGGAAGGTTCAGAAAATAATATTGCATAAGGATCCTTGCATTTCTAACAAAAATAAGTTTAACCATTAAAATCTATTTCTTTACATTTTTTAATTTAGATATCAGTTACTTCACATTCCAAAGAATTTTTATTTGCAAAAAAGAAATACTCAGATCTTTCATTCAAATCTTAGCACTCTTAATAAGAAATCACTTTATTTTGATAAAAATAATAGCCTAATTTAGGATAAATACAAATTTTTGGATTTATATTCATATAAATGAAACAGCTCTCACTTTCCCTGTAATCAACTTCATAGAAAAAGCCACTTTAATAAAATTTTAAATGGTTTAAAAACATCAAATACTTAAAAGAACTGTTTTCTGATAGTTAAATGTTTTAAATCTATAAAGCTACATTATAGCTAGCTTTTGAAACTAAAGTTAATTTTTCTCTTTATAAATTAGAAATAACATCAAACTCAAAGAATTTAAGCTAAGCTTCATAAGGCGCTTTATTTTTAGGGAATATTATTAGAGAAGTAGGTGTTTGTACTTCTATCTTTAATTGTTTAGCATCTGTACAATACTGATTAACACAAATTCTTATTGTTGCATAATAACTAAATTCTTCAGGAATTAGATAGTATTTAACATTAAGTAGCATACCGATCTGATATTAAAGTAATAAAAGTTGACTTTCAATAAATTCAATTTAAATTTAGCACTAAAATGTTAAAAATCCATTTACTGTATTAAAGTTAGTAATTGTCCCATAGTTTTCATTGGAAAATCCAACTCCTTTAATTTTATGAAATATAGGGTAAGGAATACTTAAATTGATTGTAAAATCAGGATTGTTATTAGTATCTAATATTTATGATAAAGGTTATTTCTCATTACAAATATATTTTGCTATGATTTACTGGTTATTAGAATGAAAATGAAAGATATTATCAACGCCTAAAGAAATTGGATCTTAAATACCTTTGACAATTAATAAAGGAAGAGATCCAATAATGCTACATAAATAGTCCAAAGATCTATGTTGAGAGATGCAAGGACCTACACATATTGATGGATTATATGTAGTGTAATTTATCTTTTCTGTGAACTTCTCGTATACTGTTTATCCAAGGCTATGTAAGATAAATATATGATCATTTAGGTCGGTATAAACACCTACCCAAAATAAAATATTTGGTTGAATCTGTATTTTAAATTTTTCTGTTCCTTTAAACAGTATAGAAACGTAATATATAGGAGAAGTGGATGTAGTAGTAGGAATATCAATTTATTGAAATAAAAATGTGAATATTTCCTCATTTCCAATCTTAAAGAAAGAAAAACAGGAATAACTCATTTTACTCTCTTTAAGAAAAAAGCTATAGAATAGTGTATCTGTTTCTTTTAAGTTTAAAAGTGAATTTTTGAAAGTATATCCATCACTGAGAGTTTTATAAAGACATTCTGGATCAAAGCTCAAGGCTGGATATTGAAGGAGTAAAATTTCTTTAAAGTCAAAAGAGTTCGTAGGCAAAATACAAGAAAATCCATCATCAAAATCATTATTAATGCACTTACCTTAGGAATCTCTTTTATAGTTGATATTATTGCAAGACGTAGCATTAACGCAATCCAAACAATATTTAGGGCATCTTTTACAAGTTTCATTCTCTAAATAAAACCCTTTCATACATTAACACTTTGAGTTAAAGAAATACATATTCATTGGACATTCTTTTCTTATTTATTTTTTTACATGTCTTATTTCTGAACGTTAATTAAAATCAGCACTAACACAAGACATTTTCTGATCACTCTAATCAAGTAGATAATTATCTCTGCATCTTAAGCATTCCTATAAATGTAAAAAGATGATTAAGATTTAATTATAAAAAATGAATTCTAAATGTAAAAAATTAATGTCTTCCTAAATAATATTAAAAATAGTGAAAATAAAAAAAATTATATAATTTAAAATTGTTCATTTTACTTTATCATCTTCTCCCATCGAAGCAATACAAGTTTCTGATTCTTTTATTTAGTGACCTCTGTATACTTTAACATTATCTATTTTTATTTTACATTTATCATTATTAGGTCCTAAAGTTATTTAAGCTAAAGAGACTGAATGTGGAATTATCTAACTACTAATATCAATGTAGTTATTATCTATCCAAAAATACCATTAAGGGCGCAAAAGGATATTAACTGATAGATTAAATTACGTCCATTATGTAAAATGATGATTTAAAGAAGTTATTGAGCTATTTATAGATATCTGATTAAGACTTGTAAATTAAAATGATAAAACTGAAGAAGCAGATGAATTTTCAAGATTAATCAATTATAAAGATATAATCTAACATTAAGCTCCAGAAAGAAATTCAACTATACTAGCATCGAATGTCAAAATAAAACTACCTATCTCACTTAAATTGATAATTGGAATTTCCATCAATTTATTTGCAGGAGAAAACTCATTTGTATCTTACAAAGGATTAAATAATTTAACATTATTTTTCATAACACCTTAACTTTACAACAAGCCTGGAGTGAGAGCAATAGAATAGAATTCAAAGAAAAAATAAAGTTAAGTGTCTATAGAAGTAGTTTCGAATTTTAAATTATTTACTGACTCTCTAAAGAGATAGTTTTGATGTAATCTTAGATCCTTACTAATAGAACAAGAGGGTAGAACATTTAATTCTTTACTAGGACTCCCTATATTAAATATTAGATTATCTAAGTCAAAGTTTAATCCATTCAAAATTTAATCTTTCTATAAATATTCTTAACCACCAGAACGTTAGATGGATAGAATACTCTATAGATTGTTGCTACTCTTATCAACGTGTAGCCAAATAGTTAGAAATAACCATTAGTTTAGTGATACAAAAAAATCTTTTTAATATTTTTCTCCTGCAACATCAATAGTAACTTTAAATGTTTAAGAGTTATAGTATAAGTTTACTAATGCTACCATAGAACTACTTGAGTGAATTGAAATAAGAGTTTTATCAAAAGCATCAATACCTCTTAAGAAAAACCATCCTTTTATTGATAAATATTTTGTTGGAGTATAACTTCTCCCTATCGCAAGATCTTAACCTTTGATAATACCAGATTATTGATAGGTTTAGCAATTATGGTATACTAAAGATGGCTAAAGCTAAAATTTGTTATGATTAAAAGTACTTTAACATTAAATAGAAGTAATAATCAAAAATATATAAAAGAAGAATTCTTTCATTTTTTTTAATTGATGTGTTTTATCTTTATTAATTTTTCTTACTTTTATGATTGGTTGAATGTTAAAAAATTATCTATTTACATTTATTTACCCAAAAATATTAACAAAACACTTTTGCTAGTTTTTTCAGATAAATCAATTGATATTAATCAAATCGATATAAATACAAAATTGGTTTATTAATGATTGTCATTTTTTATTACCACGAATTTTCTTTTAAAAACTTTATCTTCTATAATTTAATTCTTCCCAAAAATCGTACAGAAATGATTAAATATGCTTGATTAATAAATTTAATTGTATTTATAAACACTTCCAGAGTTAAAGTTTCTATAATATTTAAGCACAATTCACTTAAAAAACGAAGTCATTAATCTATTCTAATACTATATAATGAGTAACAACACGAAGATATTTCAATCAAAAGAGTTTACAATATTTTATTTTTAAATGGCTAGAAATTACCTTTAAAATTTGATAAATTAAAAATGAGAAATTTCCGATTGTAAGAATTTTAGTAAATAGATTATTTATCTTTCTTCCTAATCATTATCAAAAAATCTGATTAATGTTATATTTTGAGAAAATAAATGTTTAAAATACTATTCACAAATTTTAACAAGAATCTTTAATTTTATGATAAGAAAAGCTTATTCACAACATATCATCCTAATTTTTATAGATAAAATTCAATAAGAAACCAAAATCCTTAGCCAATCAAATTTTTCTTTTCTCATTTATAATAACACAAAAGCACAAAGGCGGAAAAATTAATAAACTTTTTGCAATTATTTTTCTAGAACAAATCCCTTCTTTAATATTTGAAAGATATTAGTTCGAGTATATTTTGATTAATTATCGCTCTATTTTAAAAGATATAATTGATTAAAGTAAATTCTTTCATAAAAATAAAAAATGATCTTTATCAGGTAGAAAGATATTAAGGTTATTAATAATTTTAATTGAAGAAAAATTAGAGAATAGAGAAAATAATATTGTCCCGTTTCATCACAGTTTTTAAAACTGTAATATTATTTTTTATTATTAAAATAGTATTAAATGCTAAAGATATAAATATTTAATTTATTCCAAAATAATTCCTAAACATCAATTTTTCATTGAATATTTATTTCATTATTTTATTATTCTATAAATTTTAGTCTTATTTAAAAGGATGGTTTACATCATAATTAGTGTAAACTTTCAAAATTATTGCTATATTTAATCATCTTCTACTCCTTCTTTTTTTTCTTTATTTATCATTTTCTTAATATCTTAAATTCTTAATTATAAATTGCAATAATCATTTCCATTTTAAATAATATTTATGTACTATAATTTATAATTTTTAATTACTATTTAACTACTTAAAAATCAAATTTTCTTTAAATCTTAGAAAGTATTTTAAATATGATAAAATAAAATTTGAGTGTTTTTTTTTTAATTTAAATCCTTTAATCTATAAAAATGTAAATTAAAATAATAAAAAGTATAAATATTAATTAATTATTTGCTTATTTTAAAGACATTTTTTGTTGATATATTTATTTGTTTATTTTTTTCAAACTGGATTTCTAAATTTCACCTTCTTTAATTTAAATAAACTATTTAGTTTTGGAGTTTTTGAATTTTTTAATATAATAGGTTTATAATTGTCTTATTGATTATTATTCTATTAAGGTTTGCCTATATCTTTTATTTTTTGCAGGATACTATAAAAAAATTCTAAAATATAGATAGAATTATAAATTAATAAAGAGATGATTACTAAATTACCAGCTTTTAAATAAGAAGACACTGAATCATCATCAATAATATTATTTTTAAAGAGCTTATTTTCTAGGTTAACAATATAAATATTGAAAAACCATATAAATGAAAGGATAAATTCTCCAAAAATCTTAATAATTCTTTAAATTTTGAACTTATAAGGTTTTAGAAACGCTGTTGATATTGAAGACACTAAAAAGACCATTCCACTCAAGGCACATACATAGAAAGGATAGGAGTATAGGACAAAGACTATAACTATCAGAAAATATTTTTTGATTAATTAGAAGATAAAATAGTTTCTTATAAGTTTTCCCTTTCTATTGTTCAATCTTTCAGTGAATATACTACTATATTGGCTTGGTTATTTTTTATTATTGTTAATTTATTAGAAATTAAATAGGAAAGTAATAATTAAGATTACTGCTATTATCATTGAAATATAATCACTTAATCTATTCATTAATGAATTTGAATTGACAGAAGTAAATTAAATCATTAAACTTAATACTAAGGTTAATAGATTAACTTCATTTTCTATGTTTATTCTATCAAATAGCTTTATTATTATTATTTATCCAACCTCATTGAGTTTTTAAATATTAAGTATCTTTGTAAAAATAAATCCAATAAATAATCCAAACATAATAACTGCATATTTTATTATTATAATAGGACAGTTTATTATTAAGCAATCTGAGAAACCAAATTAAGAAAACTGACTTCCAGGTTTTACTTCATCAATGTTAAATGAATATTTAAAAACTTAATACTATTCTAATGGTTAATGAGATTAATAATCAGGTATTTTTGAAAAAATAAAAGTTGCAACAATCTAATAGAATTTATAGAGATTTGGTGGGTAATTAAGCTTCAGCAGAAAAAATAGCATTGTAGGCTATAAGGTATTTAGAATATAAAAGACAAATTAGAATCTTTAGACAAAATCTAACAAACTTTAATTAGAATTTTTAATTGTTTCATAAATTGTATCTAGCTTTTTGTTATAAAGAACTTCTTCTGTAAAAATAAGAGGACCAATATTAAACACTATTGGATTATAATTATAATAGTCACTCAAGGCATATTCTTCAGATTTGCTTATAAATATTTAGTTCATATGAAATTAAACATTTCCTTGTTAAGTCTAAATATTCTTTAGCATAATTAGATCCACACTAAACTCCTTTCCATTAATTCTCGGATTTTAAATGAGAAAAGCTTCGTTAGGAGTTATTGATAAATAAACAGATAGAATATCGCTAATTTGATATTATTTAAAATCAATATCAAGTAATTCTTCTTCTAAAACAAAAGTGAGAGAGTATATGTTGTTATTAAGTTTTACTGTTAGTTTCAAATTCATTTAGTTAAGACAAATTGGTTCTCCATTTTATTTTACATAAGGTATAGTATTACTATTACATTAACACTTATTCTCTAAGAGAACAAAACCTTCCAAACATGATATGCAGTTATCTGCTTAATCTACACACTCTGCACATACTTTTAAGCATTTTTTGCAGCTTTAATTTTCTAAATCATAATATGTATACTATGGACATTGTTAGCAATCACCTTTTGAGTCTTCATAATAGTTTTATCCACATTTACATAATGGTGGTTCAATTCTATTTTGAGCACACATATCACAATTTGATGAATTATCAACACATGTTAAGCATTTCTAATCGCAATTTATTTTGTCACATTAATTAGTAATTTAATTTTCTAAATATCCAGGTTTACAGCTACAAAGAGGTGGATATATACGATTCTCAGAACAAGTTATACAATATGTTTTAAGCTATACACATGATTCGCATTTATCCTAATTTTTTATAAATATATAATTCTTTTACCAATAATTTATTTTTTTTATGTTTTAAATAATAAAAACTTATTCTACAAGATGTGTTTATTGGTTAAATTAATGATTTACATCGCATTCATAGCATTCATAATCAGTTTCAAGGTAATGGTGAGGTAGAATACATTCACAAGTTGGTGTAAGTTACATATCATGAGCACATTCTGTGCAATTATCAAATGATTTTGTGCATTTTGAGCATTTTGTATGACAAACTAGGCATTTGTCAAGATCTCCAGATAAAAAGTATCCATCTTAGCATTCATTACATAAAAAACTTTTTATAGGGTCTGAGTTTATAATTGCATAAGGATCTTTACATTTCTTACAATAATAAAATTATCCATCAAAATCGATTTCTTTGCATTTTTTAATTAAAATATTAGTCAATTCGCATTTTTAAGTGTAGGGATTTGGAAAATAAAAATATTAAGATATTTCATTCAGATTTTAGCACTCTTAATAGGGAATTAATTTATTTTAATATTGATAAAAATTTGGTTTAATTTAAATGCAAATCATTGGGTTTATATTCATGTAGACAAAACATCCTTCTGATTCTTTATATTCTATTTAGAAGAAATTGCCAGATTCATAAAATTTTATAAAGTTCAAAAAATATAGATATTCATCCTAGCTAGTTTATGATAATCTAATCGTATTTGTTTTCTTTTCTATGTCAAATTAATGTTCATATAACAAGGTTATTGATTCTCTTTATTTATTGCAGATCACCTCAAAATCAATTATTCTTATTAATTTTTCAAATGGTGTTTTGTTTTTTGGTATTATAATTAGAGATGATGGTTTAGAGATTTCTATTTTTACATATTTAGAATCTCTACATACTTCATTCATACATATCCTAAAGGAGATATATTTCTTAAATTCATCAGGAAAGAGAAAGTATCTTACAGTTAATCTATCAATTGAATATTTAAGTAATAATGATTAATTCTCTATTTTTTCAATTTATATTTAAGATTAAAATGTAATAAATCCTATTGTCTCTAATGTTTCTATACTACCTTATTATTTATTTGAAAATCCTATTCCTTTTGTTTTACTAATTTATGGGTTAGGAGTAGAAAATCTCATAGTATAAGCTGCATTTCTATTGGTGTCCATGATTTATGATTTATCTTATGTTGTGCCATCATAAATATATTTAGCTTTAAGTTACTTATCTTAAGAGTGGTATAAGAAAATATTTTCTATTCCAAATTTCAAAGGATTTGGCATTCCATTTACAATTAATAAGGGAAGGGGAATTATTGTGCATAAATATTTCGGATAATAAATTGATATGCAAATGCCAACGCAGACTGAAGGATCAAATTTACTAAATATAATCTTCTTATTTGTAATCTATTTATATATTGTTTATCCATTTTAGTGTAAAATAATTATATGGTCATTAAAGTTAGTCCAAACTCCTACCCAAAGTGTTTATGGTTTTTGAACCTATAATTTAGCTACTTCATCTCCATTAATAAGCACACATATATAATAAAAGATGTTGGAATTTATCGTATTCTCCTCTCCTACTATTGTGATCGATTCATTTCCATCCATTTTAAATACTGATAATGGGGATTTTCCTGATTTAGCTTTATATTTAATTTAGAAACTGTAGAAAAATGATTATGATGGTTACAAATTCACATTAGGTTAGTAGGTGAAACCATTGCTGGGTAAATTTTATTTGCAATTTATATCAAAGTTATAATTTATCTCTTTAAATTTGAAAAAAGTGATATCTTTAACTTCTATGAGAGGAATAGGGGTTATACAAGAAAATTCGTCATCAAAAGTATCGTTAATACATTTACCTGTAGAATCTCTTTGATAATTAATATTGTTACATGAATTAAAGCTTGTACAATCTAAGCAATTTTGAGGACATCTCAAGCAAGTTTGACCCTCTAAATAAAATCCCTTCAAACACTAACACTTAGAATTAAAGTAATACATATTTATTGGGCATTACCCTTTTAAATATTATTTTTAATAATAAATTTCTGATGGGGTTCCCGTATTTGTACATGTCATGTTCTAATCACTCAAATCTAAAAGATATCCATCCTAGCATCTTATGCACTCCTGTTATCATAAAAATATAAATTTATAATTTCAATTATACTATTGTTTCTTCTTCTTTATTATTTAAATTAACATTTAAATTAATTGTAAATATACTATAAATTATCTTTAACTAGTAATATCTACTTGCAAAAATTTTTAAAAAATAATTTTTCTAATAATCTCTCCCTTTAACTAAATTTTTTGGTATTAGATGTTAATTTAAGAGAATTTAGAGTGTATAATAATAAAAGCAGAAAAATAGTTATTAATTAAGACTAAACTCTATTAATAGTGTCAATTAATAGTGCAAAACTATTTCAAATTATTATTACAATTAAACATCATTTGTAATATCCACAATATTTAAATTGATCTTTAAAATTGTAAAAGAAAATAATAGTTTTTACTTATTTTTATTCCCCAGCTTGTAAAAGGCAAGTATTGGTTTCTTATAAATAGTGGCCTGCATATAATCTTATATTATCAACCTTATATTTACATTAATTCTAATCAGATCCAAATTACATAATAGCTTGAGAAAATAGAGTAGATGAGCTTTATTAATAAGGGGAAAAAATGTATTCTTTCTATGGCCATATATTTATTTATGATTTTAATAAGCTTATTAATGATATATTTATTTAAGTCCACTATGTAAACATATTTGTCCATAAAGGGAGAGAAAAATCTTCAACAAATAAGAAATTTGGTAATTTAAAATATATTTTAAAGTTCAAATCATATGAATGGTCCAAAGAAGTTAATAATATTGAAAATATTTAACACTAAAAACTGAAATTCATATCAACAAGGAGGACATCGAATGTTAATATCATACTTCCTAATTCATTTAAATTGATTACTGGTAATTTCATTACTTATTTACTTTAGAATTCATTAAAAGATTATTAGGAAGATATAAAATTAACTTATCCTCTTTTTAATGCTTAGCTTTATAATATTCCAGATTTAAGGTTGATTGCAAAAAAATCAAAGTAATAATAAAGCACAGTTTCTCTAGACTATTAATCCTATGTTAAGCTATTCATCGGATATTAGATAAAAGGGTAATTTTAGTAAAGTTATATATCCTTAGAAATACTACAAGAGGGAGTAATATTTAATGAAGAACTTCCACTTCCTAAATTAAAAATTAGATTGTTTAAATCTAAATTTAATCCATTCAAATCTGCTTCCATAGTCATAAGGGCAGAGGCTGTTTACGTAAGAATCCCTAAAAATGATTGAATTTTATTACTTGGCCTATCTAAATTAATAGATATATAAGTAAAAAACCATAGATTCTTTGAAATTATAGACCTATATGTGTATTATGCTCCAAAGAAATCAAAATCTACACTAATACCGCTTATGCTATAGATGTAATTGAATAGTATTGAATTTACTGAATGTATAGAAAAAAGAGTTTTAGGGTTTACATCATAATTTCTTACAAGAAACCATCCTTTTATCATTAAAGAATCTGTTGTTACAGATATTTATCCTTTAACTAGATCTGATCCTTTAACTACGCTATTATAATCCTAATCTTAGCAATTATGGTAAACCAGCGAAGGCTACAGATTGAATTTGTTGCTTTTATTGCTAATTTAACCAAAAGTAAATATAATAGCAGTCATAAAAACAATTTAACAGAGGAGGGACTTCATTTATTTATTGCACTTCTAAATTACTTTTTTATTATTTTTTATAGATGAGATGAGTAAGTTAAAGTAGTTAAAAATTAATGAAATAAAGAGAAAAAATTATCTTTTTGAAAATCATTAAATAAAAGCAAACAAAGAAACATCTCAAATTTTTATTTTAAAATTTTGTCAAAACTGATTAGTTAAAATAACTTTCTATTTTTCCTCAATATTTTTAATAAATAATTAGTTAATAATCTAATAAAACTAAATTTTGAACAAATTTTCTCACCTCTTCATTACATCCAATTATAAGCCTGGCTTTAAAAAAAAAAATTAATAACCGCAAATTACATGTGAGTGAAAAATACAGTTTCTATTAAAATCGAACAATTTGATAATGATAATATTTTTTTATATACTTAAAATTCTAAGACTCGAATAATAAGATAAAAGTATTAATAAATTATTTTAGATTTAATTGTGATAAAAATTACTTGCAATTAGATCTTAAAATCTACTACTTTTATTTCTAATTAAATTATTTTGATAAAAAGATTCAGAAAAAGGAAAATATGACTATCTATCTTATCTATTAACTAATGATAAGCAATTTTAAATTTTGTATCTATAAATTGCAGATTAATCAGGCAATATAAGTTTTAAAATATCTATATTTAATCATCCAGTTAATGCATAGATTTTTAAGTTAAATATGTATAGCATAATTCTAAAATTATTGGAAATTTTTAAACTTAATTGATGCTTTATTATTTATAATAGCCATCTATATGTAAATAATTAGAAAAATCAAGTAATATGAAGAAAAAATTAAAAAAATTTATTAAATCTACTTCATTATTTTACTAATTAAATTTTATTCTATAAATTATTCTGAAACTGGAAAATTTGATTATCTATCTTTTCTATTAATTAATTATAGGCATTTTTGAATTTTATATCAGTAATTTACTGATTAATCAGGTAATTTAAGATGTAAAACATCTATATTTAATCATCCAATTAATGCATAAATTTAAGTTTACAGTTTATTGCATTATTCTAAAATTATTGAAAATTTTTACTCTTAATTGTTACTACAAGATGTTCACATCCATGAAAAAAACATGAAATCACTAAAGTTTAAATAAAATCATTGATTTTTGAATAATTTTATTATTAATACAGTATAATCTGGAAAAATTGGCATATATTTTATTTGCCAACTTTGATAAAATGTATCTTAAATATGCCCTATAGAGATGAGTATAAATAGGTTTTGGGTAGGCCTTAATATATGAACCTTTACGGTATATTGAATTTATAAGATGGATAACTTTTTATATTTTTTTTTTAAGTGATTTACAAAATATTTAAGAGATTCCTCTTTCACTTTTTTGTTTTCAATCATTTTTTGTAAGTACTTCTATAAGCAAATAAATTAGGATATTAAAAAATGTATAATCCCAAAATACAACCTAGATATTTTACACTTATTTTTTACTTTGTAAGATACATTAATTATCCTTCTATAACTAAATCTAAAAAACTTAAGGTAAGAATGGAAATTTGAATAATGAATAAATAATTTTTAGGAAAATTAAAATGCTTGGTTGAAATTGATAAAGAAATATATTTTTTACTAGAAAATATAATAAGTTAATAGCTTTTTAATATTCAAATAATGAATGAATTGTTGTAACAAAACGCATATTTTACTAGTAAGTAGTTATTGTTTATCTTAAAAGTATTTTTTTATTTAAGAAATTTAAGATTTTGTTAAGAATGAATTCATTAAATGTTTAGAAACTTAATACATTTTTCTTATTTTAACATTTATTAAATTGAATCTCAGTAAGTATAAGTTTTTTTGAATAGCCTTTGGGAATGACTAATCTCGGAGAGAGGTTATTGTTATTTAATCAACTTCTATTCTTTTTCTTCTTCCTTATTTTAAGGAGGGTTCTTCTTATTTCTTATTAAATTTATGCTATTTATTATAAATTCTAGTAAATAGATACAATTATATTCTATTAATGAAAATATCACCACATTACCTACTATCATGTATTAAGAAACCATTTCATCTTCCATAGTAGTATTTTTAAAATTCTTAGCTTCTAATTACACTATAAATATATGGAGAAACAGAGGATTGAAAGAATTAAGTCTCCTATAAACTTTATAACTCTAGAGGATTTTAGTTTGTAGGGTTTTAAACGTAAAGTGGAGAGAGAAGATATAAAGAAGATCACACCATTTAAAGCACATGTATATAAAGGAAAGGAGTGAAGAGTAAATACATTAATGACCAAGCTATATTTCTTTAAAAGCTAGAAAATAAAGTAGTTTTTTTGGAGTTTACCTTTTCTACTTTATAATCTTTCAGTGAATAAGATACTGTATTAGATTTCTTTTTTTTAATTAACTTCAAAGATATTAAAAATTAAAGTACAAATAACTACCATTCCTAAAATTAGACTTGCATAGACACTAATTCTATTCATGAAAGATTTTTAATTCACATCACCAATTTATATCATTAATGATAGAGTGATTGATAATAAATTTATTTCTAGTTCTTCATTTAATTTTTGGTATAATTTTATTTTTAGTTTCAATCCTACATTTATCAGTTTTTCAATTAATTTAATATTTAATAATAATAATAATAACATGCTGATTATCAAACCAAATAAAATTACTCAAATTTTGATTAAGATTATAGGGATATTTACAACTAGACAGTCTGAGAATCCATAAAATGAAAACTAATTTGAAGGCTATACTTTAAAACTATTAAATACATTATTAAAGATCATGTATTGCTGTTAGATTAATTGAGATTGATAATTAGGCACTTTCGAGAATATAAATGATCCTATTATCTAATAAAACTTATAGAGATTAGGAGGGAAGTGTAAATTTAATAAAAAAAAAAACTGATTGTTGGTTTTAAGGTATTCAATATATAAAAAACAAATTAAAATTTTTGGATAAAGTCTAGTAAATTTGGGTTAATTTGATTTATAACTTAGTTTATTTTATCCAATTATTAGTTAGCAAATACCTCTTCAGTAAACAAGAAGGGTCCTATCTCGAATTATAAATTTGTAGAAGTATAGATATTGCTCATAGCATATTCTTCAGATTTACTAATGAAGATCTGATTAATGTAAAATATGACACTACCTTACAAAGTGCATACATTTTTTAGCATCTTAATATCAACGCTAAATTCTTTACCATTTATTTAGGGATTAATAATTTCATATGTTTCATCTAGTACCTTATACAGATAAACAGAAAGGATTTCTTTTACTTTGTAGGCTTTATATTCTACATCATAGATTTCCTCATTAAATATGAAAACAAGGGAGTAAATTTTATTGGTAAATCTAATTTCTAGATTCATAAGCATACTTTCTAAACATTTCTATTCGCCTTTCTTACTGACATATGGAATATTCTTATTTTAACAAAAGCAAGTATTTTCTTTTAGTAAAAAGCCATCTTTGCAAGATGTACATTTATTCTTATTATCTTCACATTCTGAACAGGTGGGAAAACAAGGCTCGCAAGATAAAGAGGAAATATTAAAATATGTTGATAGAGGGCAAGCTTAACAATTTCCATTTACATCTTCTGAATAATTTATTCCACATTTACAATCTGGTGATTATATTCTATTTTAAGCACAAATATTGCAATTTGATGGAGTCTCTATACATTTTAAACATTTATAATCACATATTATCTCATTACACTCATTTGTTTTAGAATTTTCAGAATAGCCAGGTTTGCAGGCACAAAGAGGAGGGTAGGTCCTATTCTCTGAGCATTTTATACAATAAGATTTTAATTACTCATTAATTTTTAATAAATATATATTTATGCAATACAATAAATATAATCCTCAATAATTCTAAAAGTAAAATATAAAAAAAAAAAAAATTTTAGAAAGAAAATACAACACTAATAATAAAATTTATATTAATTTTGGTTAAGAATTTAAATATTAAAGGAATTAATAATAGATTTATTAAGGATTGATAGCATATTAAAGAAAATAAATAGAGTATTTTCTAATTTAATTGATTAATCAAATTAAATCAAACAGAATAAATAAAGAATAAAATAATATTAGTTATTAGCGAATTCGCTTACATTATAAAAAAATTTAGATTATTAAATTATTATTTAAGTTATGCTTGTTTATCAAGCTGGATTTTTAAATGAAACTTTTTTTATTTTAAATAAATGTTTTGTTGGTGTATGTTTTGAACTTTTTAATTTAATTGGTTTATACTTTTCTTATTCAAAATAATTTTAATTAAATATATCATTTGTATTTGTATGTTTTTTACTTATTTATTTAATTGAGTTATACTTTTCTTATTCACCAGAATTCTAATTATGTTTTCCTCTATCTTTTATTTTTTATAGAATGCTAAAAACAAACTCTAGTATATAGATAGAATTATAAATTAATAAAGAGATGATTACTACATTTCCAGCTTTTAAATAAGAAGATACTAAATCATCATCAATAATATTATTTTTATAGAGCTTTTTTTCTAGTCTAACAATATAAATATTGAAAAACCATATAAATGAAAGGATAAACTCTCCAATAATCTTAATGATTCTTTAAATTTTAAACTTATAAGGTTTTAGAAGTAAAGTTGATATTGAAGACGCTAAAAACACCATTCCACTCAAAGCACATACATACAAAGTATAGGAATGTAGGACAAAGACTATAACTATCAGAAAATATTTTTTGATTAATTAGAAGATAAAATAGTTTCTTTCTAGTTTCCCTAATCTATTATTGTTTAATCTTTCAGTATATATATTACATTAAAGGTTTATTTATTTTTGGTTATTTATTTGTTAGAAATTAAATATAAAAGTGATAACTAAGATTATAACTATTACTATAGAAATATAATCACTTAGTCTATTAATGAAAGAACTTGAATTTACAGAAGTAAATTAAATCATTAAACTTAATACTAAGGTCAATAAATTTACTTCATTTTCTATGTTTATTCTTTAAAATAGTTTTATTATTATTTTTTATCCAATATCATGGAGTTTTTAAATATTAAGTATCTTTGTTAAAACAAATCCAATAAATAATCCAAAAATTATAATTGCAAATTTTATTATAATTATAGGACAGTTTATTATAAGGCAATCCGAGAAACCGAATTAAGAGAATTAACTTGAAGGTCGAACTTCTTCAGCGTTAAATAGATAGTTAAAAGTTTAAAATTATTATTATGGTAAATGTGATTAATAATCTGGAATTTTCGAAAAAATAAAAGTTCCTACTATCTAAAAGAATTTATAAAGATTTGGTGGATAATTAAGCTATAGGAGAAAAAATAACATAGTAGGCTATAAGGTATTCAAAAAATAAAAGACAAATTAAAATTTTTAGACAAAATCTATCAAACTTTAATTAGAATTTTTAATAGCCTCATTAATTTAATCTATTTTATTGGTTTAAAGAACTTCCTCTGTAAAAATTAGTGGACCTATCTAAAATTATATCGGATTAGAGTTATAATAATTACTTAAAGCATATTCTTCAGATTTACTTATAAATATATGGTTAATATGAAAACTAACTTGTCCTTATTGTGTCTAAATATTTTTTAAGGTAATTAAATCTACACTAAATTCATTTCCATTAATTTTAGGATTTTTAATTTGAAAGGCTTCATTAGGAATCATTGATAAGTAAACAGAAAGAATATCTGAAACTTTATATTAATTAAAATCAATTTCTAATAATTCTTCATCAAAAATAAAAGTTAGAGAATATATGCTTTTATTAAGCTTTACTACTAAATTCAAATTCATTTAGCTAAGACATTTTGTTTCTCCATTTAATTTTACATAAGGAATAGAATTACTAATACATTAACACTTATTCTCTAAGAGAACAAAACCATCCAAACATGATATGCAGTTATCTGCTTAATCTACACACTCTGCGCATACTTTTAAGCATTTATTGCAGCTTTAATTTACTAAATCGTAATATGTAGACTATGGACATTATTAGCAATCACCTTTTGAATCTTCATAATAGTTTTATCCACATTTACATAATGGTGGTTCAATTCTATTTTGAGCACACATATCACAATTTGATGATTTATCTACACATGTTAAGCATTTCTAATCACATTATATCTTAACACATTCATTATCTAAATCTTCATAACCTGGTTTACAGCTACAAAGAGGAGGATATATTCGATTCTCTGAGCATATTATGCAATAATAATTAAGCTACTCACATGACTCACATTTTTTCTAATTTATAAATATATAATTAATTTAAGGGCATAAATAATTTTCCATTATTATATTTTGATAATTTAAATGATGAAAATTTGTTTAATTTTATTCTATATTTTACATCACATTCATAGCATTCATAATCAGTTTCAAGGTAATGATGAGGTAGAATACACTCACAAGTTGGAGTAAGTTACATATCATGAGCACACTCTGTGCAATTATCAAATGATTTTGTGCATTTTGAGCATTTTGTATGACAAACTAGGCATTTGTCAAGATCCTCGGATAAAAAATACCCATCTTAGCATTCATTACACAAAAAACTTTTTATAGGGTCTGAGTTTATAATTGCATAAGGATCTTTACATTTCTTACAATAAAAAAATTATCCATCAAAATCGATTTCTTTGCATTTTTTAATTAAAATATTAGTCAATTAGCATTCTTAAGTGTAGGGATTTGGAAAATAAAAATATTAAGATATTTCATTCAGATTTTAGCACTCTTAGTAGGTAATTAATTTATTTTAATATTTATAAAAATTTGGTTTAATTTAAATGCAAATCATTGGGTTTATATTCATTTAGACAAAACATCCTTCTGATTCTTTATATTCTATTTAGAAGAAATTGCCAGATTCATAAAATTTTATTAAGTTCAAAAAATATAGATATTTATCTTTACTAATGGCAGATATCTAAATATTTATTGTTTATTCTTGTATCTTAATCTTCTTGTCATACAGCAAGGTTATTGATTCTCTTTATTTATTACATATCACCTCAAAATCAATTATTATTATTTATTCTTCAAATGGTGTTTTGTTTTTTGGTATTATTATTAGAGATGATAGTTTAGAGATTTCTATTTTTACATATTTAGAATCTCTACATACTTCATTCATACATATCCTAAAAGAAATATATTTATTAAATTCATCAGGAAAGAGAAAGTATCTAACAGTTAATATATCAATTGAATATTATAGCAATAATGACTAATTCTCTATTTTATCAATTTATATCTGACATTAAAATGTTAGAAATCCCACTGTTTCTATTGTTTATATTTCTCCTTTTAATGAATTTGAAAATCCTATCCCTTTTATTTTATTTAATTATTAATTAGGTGAAGAAAATCTAATAGGATAATTCTAAGTTGGAATTCTATTATTAATTCTTGTTTTATCTTATGTTGTACCATCATAAATATATTTTGCTATAAGGTACTTATCTTAAGAGTGGTATAAGAAAATATTTTCTATTCCAAATGTATTAGGATTTGGCATTCCATTTACAACTAATAAGGGGAGAGGAATTATAGTGCATAAATATTTACCAAAATATTTTGAATTGCATATGCCAACGCAGACTGAAGGTTCAAATTTACTAAATATAATCTTCCTATTTGTAATCTACTTAGATATTGTTTATCCATTTTAGTGTAAAATAATTATATGATCATTAAAGTTAGTCCAAACTCCTACCCAAAATGTTTTTATTTGTATAACCTAAATTCTTGCCTCTTAAATTCCATTAATAAGGAAACATATATAATAATTAAAAGCATTTAAACCTAAATCAATTTCTTCTCCTAAAATTGTGATTGATTCATTTCCATCCATTTTAAATACTGATAATGGAGATTTTCCAGACTTAGCTTTATATTTAATTTAGAAACTGTAGAAAAATGACTATGATGGTTACAAATTCACACTAGGTTAGTAAGTGAAACCAACGCTGGACAAATTTTAATCACAATTTATATCAAAGTCATAATCTATCTATGGAAATTAGAAAAAAGTAATATCTTTAACTTCTATGAGAGGAGTTGGGGTTATACAAGAAGCTTCATCATCAAAAGTATTATTAATACATTTACCAGTAGAATCTCTTTGATAATTAATATTGTTACACGAATTAAAGCTTGTACAATCTAAGCAATTTTGAGGACATCTCAAGCAAGTTTGACCCTCTAAATAGAATCCCTTCAAACACTAACACTTAGAATTAAAATAATACATATTTATTGGACATTATTTTTTTAAATATTATTTTAAATAATATATTTCTGATGGTGTTCCCGTATTTGAACATGCCATAGACTAATCACTATTATCTAGTAGATATCCATCCTTACATCTTATACACTCCTGTTAAAATAAAAATAATTATAATTATATAATACAAATTTTCTAAATTTATTTCTTTTTAAATCTATTAAAACCAAAGAAATAATTAGGGAGAGAAAAAATTATAAATATTAGAGAGATAAAAAGTTGTAGGGGGGTTGTGTAAATATAAATCACTTGAGTAATAATAAATAATTTAAAATAATGTTTTACCTATTTTATTTCCCCAGCTTGTAAAATGCAGGAATCTGTTTCTTATAGTTAATTACCTTCATATAATCTAATATTTTCAATCTTAAATTTGCAAAAAGTAGAATCTGATCCAAATTACATAATGGCTTGAGAAAATATAGTAGAAAAACTTGTTTAATAGAGTTAATTAATGTAATCCTACTAAGGCCAAAAATTTATTTATGAACTTAATAAGCCTATTATTGATAAGTTAATTTAAGTCCATTATGTTAAAATATTAGCTAGAGTGAAATCATTAACTAATATTATATTTAACTTTGAAAAATAAATTTTAAATTCCTAATCATATGCAGATTCCAAAGAAGTTAATTTTAATGAGAATACTTCGCATTATTCACTCAAATTAAAATTAACAATTTGAACATCAAATGTTAATATCATACTTCCTAATTCATTTAAATTTATAACAGGTAGTTTCATTATTTATTATTCTTAGAACTCATTTGATGATTATTGCGAAGATACAAAATAAGCTTAGCCACTTTTTAATCCCTAGCTTTATAATATACCAGGTGTCAGATTGATTGAAAAAAAATCAAAGTAATAATAAAGTACAGTTTCTCTAGATTATTAATCTTATTTTAAGGTATTCAAAGGATACTAACTAAAAGGGTAATTTTAATATAGTTATATATCTTTAGAAATAGAACAAGAAGGAATAACATTTAGTGTAGAACTTGGGCTTCCTAAATTAAAAATTAGATTTTATAAATCTAAATTTAATCCATTTAGATCTGCTACCATAGATTTTAATAAGGGTACTGTTTTTGTAAGAAGCCCAAAAAAAGATTAAATTTTATTATTAGGTCTATCTAAATAGATAGAAATATAGGTAAAAAACCATTAATTGTTTGTAATAATATTCTATGCGGTATAATGAGTTCCAAAAAAATCAAAGTATAGTGAAATGCCATTCGCATCTTAGACATAATTGAATAGTATAGAATTAGGTGAATGTATAGAAAAAAGAGTTCGACTTGTTTAATCATATTATCTTTTCATAAACCATCCTTTTATTTTTAAAGAATCTGTAGTTACAGGTGACTATCCTTTAACTAGATCTGATCCTTAAATTATGTTTGTATAATCCTAATCTTAGCAGTTGTGATAAACAAGTGAAGGCTATAGATTAAATCTATTGGTTTAACAACTAATATAGCAAAATAAATTCATAATTGTAGCTAAATGGATAACTTAGGAAAGTAGGAGTCTCATTCTCTTATTACACTTTGAAATTTTTTTAAAAATTTTTTGATTGATTTATTAGGAGTAAGTCTTAGTAGTTAAAATCAACAAAGATTGAGAAAAGAAACTAGTTTTCTAAATATCTTTAATCAAAAATTAAGAAAACAAACAAATATATCAAATTTTAATTAAAAAATTCATTTCTAAATGATTTGATTAATTTGAAGAGTGAATTTTAAATTATGTGATAAAACTTTCAATTTTTCTTTAATATTTTATATGGCTTTTATTGCTCTTTTGAATTTCTATAAGATAAATTAATATTAAGTAAATTTTCTCACCTCATTAGCAATTTATTATCAGCCTGATTATAATTACATAAACTATTAATAATTTTCCTGTAATCATAAATTAAATTACGAAAAGGATAATTCAATATCAATTTAAGTTTTTCAAGAGAGTATTAAAAAGAAAATACTCTCTTTAATTGTTTGTTAATAGGGAAAAAAAAATTTTAATCTAAAAAAATAAATATGAATTTCTTTAGATTTGATTATGAGATAAAAGCAAGTTAACTTATGATAATAAATCTTACTTAAATTTATTTGATACTTGACCTTTTTAATAATTAGTATACTATAAAGTGCATTTGAGTAACCACTGAAACTAAATTATTTTTTTAACTAAATATCTGTCTGTCTATTTTTTACTTTTAGTAATAAATACTACTCTTAATAAAACACCATAAAAGATTAAATGAGAAGAAATATAATTTTATTATGTTATTAAGCAAAAATTGCAAGGAAGAGACAAATAAATAAATAATAAAAACATATTAAATAGATACAACTTTAATAAGTTCTTGTAACAAAATAGATAATTGAATATAAATACTTCAAAATAAATCATAAATTTAAGATGATTATCTTTAAAGCTTGTTTTTTAGTAATTTAAATTTTGTTGAGTATTTCTATTTTTACTTTTTGCATTCATTTACGCTGTGTAAGCAAAACTTTAATTTGGATTTTACTGAATTAAAAATATGTCAAAATCTTCAAATTTTTTATTTTTATCATCAAAGATAAACAAATATCCTTCTATAACCGAATCTAAAAATCTTAAGGTAAATAGAAAACAATTAAATGTATTTTTTTCTCTAAAAGAATTATTTGGTTGTTTATAGTTATTAATTACTATCTTTTACAATTTTGTAGATGAGTTTTTTAAGCGTTTACAAGTAATGTTTGGATTATAAGAAATTCTTAAAAATCAAATTAATTACTTTATATATAATAAGTAGAATTTAATCAAGCTACTAAACTACTTAAATACCTTATTGATTAGTAATTTTTTGGAAATAAGATGAAACGTCAATTAAAAATAATATGATAGATATATAATAATAAAATTAAAAATTATGGGGATAATATAATTCTTCATTTAATTAAATCTATAAATCTTAATCATTATTATTATTTCACTTAAAAATTACAATATAAATTTAAATTTTATCTATGCAACTTCAAACTTTCAATCTTATTTTAATTTATTAATTAGAATTTTTTTGTTCGAATCATCATTACAATTAAGCAATCTTAGTATAATTTGTTAAATAGATTTAGGTAAATATCTGCTAACAAATCCAATAACAAAACATATTATTCCTAAACCTATGCATATTAAGTGTTATGGTAAGCTTAATGATGCTATATCTAAGTGATTGCTCCCAAATTAGACAAAAATAATTTAAGCAGTAATAGTTCCCACAAATCCTAATAAGAAATATTTTGAATCACTAACAGCGCTGGCTAGGCTATCTTTCTTGCTATAGAGTCTTAAATTAATTTGATTAAAAACAGATGTAACAACAAAAGAATTGAAGAAAAGTGTGTAAGTAACATCTTTTGGAATATCAAAATTAGTAGAATAGCTAAAATTAAAAAATAGTAAGCAAAGAATTTGACTACTACTCGAGAAGATTATATTTAATGTAGTTTATCCATCAATTAGGCTATCTAGTACAGAAAAAGGAGATCCTTTCTTAACTGCATTGTAACATACTTTTCTTGATAAGTAAAATTGAGGCAGAGTGAAAATTATAAATGATAGCCACATCATTTATAGATAATTCAAAGGGGTGTCATGTGAAGCCAAAGTAAAAACAACTAAAGTAATAACAAAAGTAATTATTACAGTTATATTATATTAAAGGTTTCTTCTCACATTTAATAATGCATTTCTACAGTGATAAATTAAAGCTACAAATCTATTTTTAAAATAATATTTATTTTTAATTATTCAGTACTATTTACATTTATTTACTATTCTATTTTAAACTTTAAATTTAATTAATTTTTTCTTAAATATAATTAATTATATAATTACGATTAAATACCAAGGATGATAAACTGACTAGAATCTCTAGCAATTTCTGTTGAAGAAATCATCGTAGTAGCACTTGTATCTGCTTATTTTAGAGCTGGTGCAATATTAGTACCATTAGCAATCACCCCAACAGTTCTACCTAATTCTTAAAAGGTTTCAACTAGTTTTAAATAAACCTTAGGTGTAGCTCTTCCTACCACCTTTAGTCCTTTTATTAATTTAGCAGCTTTTTAAGCTTAACCTTCATCTATTGAATCATTAAGAGCATTGTCAAGCTTATTATTATGGATAAAAGAATTTACAAAAATAATATCTAATTAACGCCTTTTCCAACAACAAAAAAAATTTCTAATTGAAAAGAGGTTTTATTTCTAATTCTAAAATCATTTTTAAACCTTAATTAAATGAATGAAAGTGGGAAGAAATGATTTTTTAAACAAGTATTATTGAAGAAATGCTATTTTTTCTTAAAAAAATTTGCTATTTAAAGGAGGAGAATAGATGGAAAGTATATTAATTTAAAATTTGAAAGTATGAAGATAATATTAATTGATTAAGTATATTTACTTGCTCAATTAATTCCTTTCCTTCCATAGCTACAACAGGTTCTGATTCATCAATAAATCCAGATAATCTAGCTATTTGAGTCAAAGATGTAAGATTTTCTCCTCCTATCAATATTAAATTGATTTATTACTATTTAATATTTCTGATTGCTTATTCAGCTCCATAAACTAGTTTATTTTGTAAAGCAAAAATTCCAATAAAAATCAAATCAGATTCATAGGTTTCTTTTTGATTGTTTATATTCTCTAAATCTCTATATGCAATACTTAATGTTCTACTGCCACTAGCTCCATAGTTTTAAATAACTTCTTCAAATTTTTTTCTATCCTATTCGTTCATTTATTAAATTTCTCCATTTCTTCCAACAAAGGATTTTGATACAGATAAAATAATTTCTGAAGATCCAAGAACATAAATGCGAAATCCATTATTTTTATGAATAAATACTGATTTCTTTTTTCTCTAGGAAGAGAAAGGAAGCTCTTCAACTATCTAATATAATTTGGTAGTTAAATTTATCTAACTATTTTAATATAAAATTAATTTACATCAGATTGTTATCTCTGTTTATAAAGATCTTCTTATTAAAAAAAAGAAATAATTGCTTTGTCTGAAATACTTCCCTCTTGATTAGTAGTTAAATTTATGCTATTAATTTTTAAAAACAACATTAATTTTTAATATAGGTTTACTTGAAAAATACACATTTCTCATTGAAATAAATAGAGTAATAATCTAATATGTGTTAGAAATAAAGTTAGATTCAATTCAAATAATTTTTTACCATTCTGCAACTAAGTGGATTGTTTCTAAATTAGATAAAGTTCTGTTTAATGATCTTCCTTATTATTCAGCAATATAGAATTCTTATACCTAAAGTTAATTTTCAGTTATGATATCATTTTCGATGATAAGAGTGTCTATGGAAACGAAGCTGAATACTGCATTCAAGTCCCTTAGTAAAACATTATCTTTAAGTAAATCATTTACACAGCTAGCTATAGTAAATGTTAGGATACTATGATTTGTATCAGGTTAAGTAAAGCTAAGAATTAAAACATAAATATGTAAATATTTAGATATCTAAATTAGGGAGTCAATTGAGATTATTTCAACAAAACCAGATATGCTAACTACTGAATAGATATGCAAACCTAAAAGAGCAATAAAAGTCATTAATCCTATAAGGAATCCTGAGACATGAATATATTAAGATACTCTATCTAATTTCTTCTTTATTAAAAATCCACTTGCTTGATCTTTTTCCTATTAGTGAGCTAACATAACTTTTTTACCCATTACAGTATTTTAGCTAATTTTTAATGCTACATATTTTCCAGATCCTTCAACTACTTATGTTCCTGCAAATACAAATGGAGAAGATGAATTGTTATTCTTACTTTCTTCTGCTACGCATTTTTTACAAAGCTAAGATTCATATGTTAGATAGCTCTCATCAACAGAAGCTTCTCCTTTAACTATTACACCATCTGCTGCAATTTAATCATAAGCACTAAACTCTAGTATATCTCCTACTACTATTTGACCCTCTTATATCATTTACACCTTATTTATTAAAGTAAATTAAAAATCTATTTTTACATAACTGCTAGTAGAATATTTAATTTTAGTATAAATTAAAAAGAGAATCAAAAAACTAATTAGGATTTAATGCTTTCAATTTTTGAATTTATAATTTACTTTTCCATTTCTGTATACTTTTACAGCTTATGTGTAGTTAGGTAGAGGGTTTTTAGATTTTTAAAAGATTGACCCTACTCTAGTAACAGCTAAAAACAAAACCATCAAGACAACTATAATCAAAGTAATATAATTACTTTAAAGTGTTTGCTCAAACCCACTTTTATAACACTCTAAAGCGAATTAGATTAAGTAAGTCTAAAGGAAGAAGACTTTTAATATACTGATTACCTTTTTATATCAATAGATATTTTATTGTAAAAATAATAATTGAGATAAGGGAAAGAATAAAAAAATATTAATAGAAGGCAATCTAATTTTTTAAAAAATTAGAATAATCGCTTTATTTTTATTTAAATAATTTAAAGTATTTACAATCAATTTTATTTTCTATGGAGCTTTTTCATTGTTTTCGAATTAGCTAAAGCTGATAGTTTCATTTTGAAAAAAGAAAATTAACATAAGAATAAGAATAAATTTCATTACAATTGTCTTTAATAGTCTACCTCAGAATTACTAATCCCTTTCTATATTCAACAAAAATAAATGAAAGAAAAGATTATAATATTACTATTGTTGATTAAAATAATTGGTACTTCTGCATCTGTATTGAGCGATTTCAACAATTTATCTGTTCCTCCAATATCAGCTAGTAACTTTATTAAGGATTCCCCTTCTTAGATATTATCTAAATCAAGAAGCTCACTATAGATTAGTTATAAAATAGAATTGAATATAGCGCCAAAATAATAATTCTATTAATTATAATTTATTGAAGAACTAAAGTTATAAACTTTATACTCTATTTCATCTAAGGTTATAGTAATCTTACTCATTGTCTTGGCTATACAATCAAAAAATATACTTTCTCTCTTCCTATTATTTTCTAAAATCTTAATAACTTATTAATAGATTGTATTAATTAACTTATACTTATTACTTATTTGAGGGATTTATTTTATTTCACTTCAATTACAATAAACCTAATTATATTCAAATTTTTAATCTATTAAAAATCTATTAATAAAAAACGCAATGATAATTGGAAAATAATAAAGTTAATTTAACAGTATAAAAAAATAACTTTGAAATTATATGTTCTTCAGAATGATTTCTTTGCTAAATGATCCTGTTTACTTCTAAATTATTTTATTTTTATAATAATAAATTTCTTAAATATTTTGTAAAAGTTAAACATAAAAAATTTTAGTACTCATTAAATTACAATATTCTATTATTTTATTTTGAATTATAATTAATTTTAAGTAGATAGAAAAGAATTCTTTACATCCCCTTTGCAATTAAAATAGGAAATAATAAATTCAATGATTTTAAGAATATATTTTTTAATTTAAGATCAAAGATAATAATTAGCAATAATGAAGAAATATTCAACAAATTTTATAACAATTACCTTAGAAAATAAACTATATTAGCCATAAACTAAGTATAACGAAGTAACTTGAAAGGATTTAAAAAAATGAAAAAGTCAATTAAATATAAACCTAGCAATTCTCTAAGGTTGTATTCAATGGTTATATTTTATTATTTTTCAAGCTACGATCCAATCACCCATTTAGAAGTGAATTAGATTAAATGAAAAAAAGAAGAAACATTAATTAATTAGATTCTTTAGTTTTTAGTTAGCATTGCATGTGATTTTGATTATTAACATAGTCGTAATTAATATTAAAAATAACACATAAATCATAAATAAGGCGAAATTCTAAAAGGATAAATCTTCATGCGATAAAAAAAATAGTAATTATGCTATGAATTTTCAAATTAATAAGATGTAGATGTAATCAAATTATTGAGAATAATGACATTTTAATCTTATTTAATATCATTTTAAACTTATTAGTTTCTGATAGGCTTGATAGAAAAAGCAGAAAAAAATGAATAAGATTTAGAGATGATTGGAAAATACTTTAAAAGAATTAGTTTAATTAGATAGCTTTCATATAAGCTTTCTAATTCATAAATGAAAAGAATTTATGATGGATTTAAGATTTAAACTTACAGATAGCATGAATTAATATATGAACAGGGAGAGATAGGAGATACCCTTTACATATGTTTAAGAGGGTAGGTAGATTCATATATTGAAAAGAAAGATTCAATATTAGATTTAGATAAGAATTCAATAGTGAAATTAGATTAGGCGAATAAAAAGTAAAAAGATAAAGAGTTAAAGTGGTATTATGAAGAGTAGGATATCATTTAGATGATTAATAATTCAGATGTTTTGGAGAGGTTTAAATTAAAAAGAGAAGAGAAGTTAGATCGATATGTTAGATAAATGATGAAAGAGAGAGCCAAGAATATAGAAGAGTAAAGGAGAAAGGAGCAAGAGAAGATCCAATTCGATTTATAAAGAATAGAAAATAGATAAAAGATTATTCAATAAATTATAGAGAGTAATAAAAAGGCTAACAATATACAAAACATAGGTAGAACTGCCACAGTACGATAGATTAAAAATTAGAGTAGCCAAAGCCCTTCACTAAAGCATAAACATACCAATACTGCTCTACCTAAAGTAGATTAACAATATAGTGGAAACTTAAATCTGAATAAATCTCCAACTATTTAAAGTACTAACTCTCCTGCAATAAATTTAACTGAGGACAATAATCTATTGCTAAAAAGGTAATTAATTACCTTACTTATCTTTAGACCAAATAATTGATGCCAAAATATTTAGAATCTTAATCTTAGTTACTATTGAATAAATTTATTAATTGATTTTTTTAACGGTAAAGGTATAAGTGGAAATAATCCACAAACACAAGCCGAGAACAAAGTTATAAAAAAAGTGAATCCAAAGCTGATTAATCCCTTTTTAGTGAAACTATAAATTCATTTTCAGAATCAAAATATGGGAGCAGCCTCAAAGGGAGTTTAATTTTTAATAGACTAACAAGACTAAAATCTGAGAATAAATAAAAAGATAAAAATGAATAAAACCATGAAGGATCTCAATAAATTTAATAAAAGATTTTAGAAGAATCGGAGGCAGGTGATTATAGAAATCTTAACGAAAATAGCTATAGTGAGGGAAGTGAAGGAGACATAGAAAGTCCATCTAATTTTCATTTATCTAAAAACGAAAATAAATCCTTTCTCATAAAGGATATTTGTCACAATTAAATGTTGAATAATGAAGATATTAATTCATTTTTTACTAATTTAGCTAAAGTAATAAAATTCTTCTCTTGATTTATAAAAATAGTAATCATTTTATCAAATGAATTATTTTCTTTACTTTTTAAAGGTATGTGAATATAAAGCAGGAGATATGTTTGGAGGTGAATGCTTTGAAAACAACTCTGAGAGATTATCTTTTTCAATAGCAATAACTGAAGAGGTTAAAATAGCTGCTCTAGATAAAAATGTTTTTGAGGAAGTCCTTTTATCTTATTATGAAGAAAGACTATAAAATGAAATTAATTTTTTGAAAAATAATGCAATCTTTAATAAATTTGATGAGTAAGAATTAGAATAGATTCTTTTGAAATTGGAATCTGTGAGTTACAAAAAAGATACCATTGTATATAAAGAAGATGATGAATCCGATAGAATTTATCTTGTAAAGGAAGGAGATATAGAAGTAAATTTAAATCTATAATTTAATGTTAGATTTGTTTATTCCAAAATTTATTTAGATAGATCAAATTGTGTAAACAGAAAAAAAATTCGAAGACTATCCTTTCATTAATTAATAGTTCCATTAGAAAAGATAAAAAGTAATATTTTTATTTTGAAGAAAATACAAGATTATCAATTTAACTTTCTTATTTTTTAATTAAAAAGATTGCAATTATTGGACCTGGGTAAATATTTGGTGAGTCTGAAATCCTCAAAGATATTAAAAGAGTAACAAGAGCAAAAACTCTAAACACTACAAATATATTCTATGTGTTTGATAGTAACTAAATAAAATTCCTGCTAGAAAATTCAGATCTTAAAGAGAATCTCAACTAAGCAAGATAAAATAAATCCAGTTGGAGAAATTAAAGATTAAAAAAAATCCAAATAGCTACAAAAAATCATTAGAATGCAGTATAAAAAATGTTAGAAAACTCACAAACTCAAGCATCATTAGAACCTAAAAGTCCTAAAAGAGAAAATAATCAAAGTAATTAATATTAGCTAAAAGTTATTTTTTTAAATTTCTAAAATCGACTCTTTACAATACTAATTATTATTATGTCAAATCCTTTATTAGTATTTATAAAAATTAAAATATAGGCTTTACGACTAAAAAGGTGAATTAACTAAATGCTATTGAGTCTTTAGGGGAGTTATAGCACTAGATTAATTCTATACCAAGCATCTAAACAATAAAAAAATCACTTAATTCAGATAGAAAAATATTATCTTTAAACACTTAAGAAGATTATATTTCGGCTGACCCATACTCCTTTTAAAATCCTCCAAACTAATACTAACCAAGAAACCAATCATTTAGTCATTCTAGAAATAACTTGAATTAATTCTATTCATTTAATCCAACTGTATCTCCTTAATCAGCTTCTTTCATTTCTCCCTCACCGCTTTCTCCTTTAAAGAGAGTATCATAGAAATTTGAAAGAAAGATTTCTCATGATTTCTATAATAATTTTTCCTTTTAAAGTGAAAAAGAAAAAAGTTTTAAATTTGATTAGACTGAAAAGTCACTTAGTGTTACTTCTGATAGATGTAATTCCAATATAAATCTTATACAGCCTCATAGAAACAATTAGATACTATAAAATAAACTAGATTCATATGATCCAGAAATTAATGAATCATACTAAACTCTTAATCCAAAACCTTTTATATCATAAATACCTTATGAAAATAACACTAGTTAAATTTCAACCCAATTTACTTCTCGCTATTTAAGTCCTAATTAAATAAATACACCTACATAAAGCAGCATGAAAAATAAATAATAAAAATATGTTAATAATCCTTTATTATATTACGGGTAGTAACACTAAAAATCAATTTCTTCTGCAGAAGCAGACTAATAAGAAGAAAGAAAATTTGATAATAACAATTAGCCAATTAACTTTAATGCTATTGATACACTGACTCCTATTATAAAAAAATCTAAGATATTAGATTCATTAAGCAAGGCTTTCAAAAAATAAGAATACAACAAAACTAATTCACCAATAAGAGGAGACAAGAGACAAATGAAAACCTTATTTATTTATGAAAACCAACCATTATAATAACTTTACATGAACTGTAAATATAATCATAAAAAATATAATATTGCCTCAAGAAAATCTAAGAGATCCTCTTCAATTACTTCTTCTCATTCTAAGAATAGTAGAGGAAGAGACTCTTTTGAATTTGAAAAATAAAATCTTTATGATAATAGTATAAAAAGTGTTGAGAAGAATAGGCAATTAAAAATTGTTAATGATCATCAATAATAATAAAATTAAAGCTCTTCCCTCGAATAAAGGCAATATTCTGATAATAAAATGATTAAAGACTTCCTTTAAAAGAACACTCTAGTGAAGGTAGGGTTTTTGAAAGATGAGACAAACATTAAAATAAATACAAACATATAATAGAAAATAATATAAGAATCTACTTCGAAATATAGGTTAAAAGCTATGAAATAGATACTAGAAAGTTCTCACGAAATATAAAATCTAAATTACTTATATAAACATTCAAAGTTTTTGAAATATAATGATAAAATAATTCCCTCTACTCATTAATTTTCAGATAAGAAATGATGAAGATGGATGATAAAATACTATGAAGAAGTAGTTATAAATAAATTAAAAGCCAAATTTTGAATAAATAAAATATTATTTAAACTATTATTGTAAATATATATTTAAAATTTATATAAACTATTATTAATATTAATTCATTCCTAATATCTAATTTCTTTATATATCTCTATTTTATTTGAAATATGTTGATAAAAGATATCAGCTTTAACTTTGCTCATTATTCAATTTGTTTTCAATTTTATCTATTTTATTTTAATTATAGTTTTTATAAAAATATTGACAGCTATTTGAGGTTTTGAAATAGATAAGCAGGTTAGGAATAACTTCAACTGCCTATAACCACAAATAAACTTTTATTATCAATTTTTATTAGTTTAGCTTCATTGAAAAGAGGGTTAATATCTAATTTCTTTATATATCTCAATTTTGTTTTGAAATTAATCACAAATAACTACTATTATTATAGATTTTATAATTAATTTATCTTCATTGATTAGAGTGTATACTTTGCCTTTCTAATTCATAAGATTATTAATAAGAATTTTATTACTTCATTTTCCTAAAATGCAATTTTTTCTACTTTTAGATTAGGTTGGTTTTACTAATTTCTATGTTCTCTTATTTAATTATATTTATTGAAATTAACTTCTATTAAATACTAGTAGCAAGTAATTTACCAATACTATAGATAAATTCTATAAAGTAAACTAAATTGTATAAGAATAGCAATACGATAATCGTTGTACCTATTAAGTTATAATTTTTAACAGAATTATTATCAATTATAACATCATTAAAAATAGTGCTCTCAATTACGACCAATATTATATGTAAGATCCAAATTATAGTAAATAATAGCTCACCAAAAATTTTTAATAATCTACTTATATTATTCTTATAAGGTCTTAATACAATAGTTAAAATTGTAGAAGAAAAAAATATTATACTAATGAGTGAGCATGTATAAATCGGAAAATTGTATAGGAAGAGGATGGTTATAAAAATGGCATACTTTTTGGCATATTAAATTAAAAAGTAATTTTTCTTATAAACGTTACTCCTATCCTCTATTCTCTCTGTGAATAATTAGTAATAATTATTATTTTCTTAAGATTTTCCTTTTCCTTAATTGATGATTAAGTAATTCATATAAAAATAGTGAGCTAAATAAATAGAGAAAACAATAGCAAAATAGAAACCATATCGAGATAACAATTAATCTTATTGAGGATCTATAATCTATACAAAGATGCATATTAATAAGCTGAGCATATTTATTTCGTTTTCTCCTTCTAACCTCTTAAATAGAAAACATTTTATTTTTTCTAAATTATTATGGCTTAAGTAATTGCAGTATATGGAAATAAATTTCAAAGTAATGTAAGCAATAGCAATAGTAGTATATTTAACGATTATTAAAGGAATATCTACTAATAGACTTGAAGAATAGCCAAGATTTTTATATGGTTAAATATTACTCAGTTATATTTCACTTTACTCAATTCTATATCCTAATAAATAAAATTCATTTTTCTTAATGGTGCTCTAATAATCAGGAACAAATGGGAATATGAGTTATCCAATTATTTAATAAAATTTATACAGATGTGGAGGGTATTAAGCTTTGATTAAAAGAAATAAAGAAGAGGGCTAAAGAGTATTTAGGATATAAAAGAAAAATTAAATTTTATTTAAAATACTCATAAAACCACTCTTCATGAATGAAGAATCTATTATTTTCTAATTAATTTCATCTAAATTTTTTGTAATTTCATCAGAAGTTAAAAAGAAAGGACCAATTTTAAAAGGAATAGGTTATTAAAGATATTACTCATTTAATACTTCTTAATTATTTGAGCAAACAAAAATTTCATTTTATAAGAAGAGTAGATACCCATTTATGATTGAAACATTTATTTTTAATATGAGATTTATAATGATTTTATTATCTTCTATTCTAGGCTTTTAAAAATAATAGTTATCTTATTGAATAACTGGAATAGTAATTTAAATTAAATCTTAGAACTAAATTTGTTAAAAATCAATAGTCTAGAGAACGTCAGTAAATATAATTTAGATTTCATAATAAGTTTACTTTAACTCTACTATAATTTAAACATCCATATTATTCACACATTAATGAATTAATTCATTATCTTTGTTAAGAGTTGTTAATTTAGACTATCCATTGATGCACACACAATCTCCCCCTTAAAGAATAAAAGGATTGCTACATGCTAAACATTATGTATGAAAACATCTGTTACAACCTGATTTACAGAATATACATTTCATTTTTTGTATATCATAATATTAGTTTTGCATACATTACTAACAACTACCATCCTCTTTCTCTTCAAATCCATATTCACATTAACATAATGGTGGTTTTTCTCTATTTTATGAGCAAGTTATACAATTAGCTGGGGTATCTTTACAATACTAGCATTTTTATTAACATTAAATTTCTACGCAATCATTTGAATATCTCTAAGGGTCACATACACAAAAAGGAGGATTAACTCTTTTCTCCGAACAAGTAGTACACAAATTTTCATTTTCTAAGCATTAATCACATTAGATTGAGCAATCTTAACATTCAAATTATTTATTCAAAAACTATTTTTTATTTTTACAATTACAAGATGGAAGCTATTGTTATGTAGGGTTTTTGCAAGCTATACAATTTGTACTAGAGTGTTCACATTTAGCACAATTTTCTGAGCACTTTTTGCACTAAAGAGTCAAATCATCTTTGAAGTATCCAGACTAGCAACGAAAGTAAGGAGATGTTGGATCTGTACAAACGATGTCATTTATTATTTCATCAAATGCTATTTATGGACATTTCGATTTGAGATATTTAGTAAGTATATACTATTATGTATATTTGTTATGAAAGTAATGATAGATTGATACAAAAGCTATACTTTAACAATCAGACTCTAGGATGATTTAATCATCACAATACACATATTCCTTTTTAAGAAATAAGCATTTCATTTCACTTAAATTCATGAAGGCAAAGCAAGGTTGGTAATCATAAGAAAAGTTATAAAATCCATCACCTTCAACAACCTCAAGATTATAAATTGTATAATTATAAGGTTAAAGATCTTATTAATAGTAACCAATTTTAAAATCATCAATTTTACTTCCAAAATCACTATAAGTTCCAACAAAAGAAAGAGTATCTCTCTTATAATTGTAAAGAAGATCAAAAGTTTAATAGTATATTTCTTTTGAATAAGGGGATTCTTGCTTTGATTAGATTAAAATAAATACTATATCGTTAATATAAAAAAATATATTGCTAGCATCTTAGCAATCTTCTCCGAAGCATATCCTCAAAGTAATTTTATTATAAGTAGGAAATTAGATTAAAAATATCTTTACTTCAAATCCATTCATATTATAAGAAATTAAAGGTGTTTGCATATTTATTTCATTTACCACTATCACAAAATGAAAGGATAAAGCACATTTAGTTTTGTTTTCAAATTAGGAAATAATTCCATAATAATTGTTTGTAAATGTGAACCCTCGTAATGTACTAAAAAACTATAATGAATTAGGAAACTCTAGTTATGAAATATTAACTTAAGACTATTAAAGTTAATTTTTTGAAAATTATTAATAGTTTATCTAGTCTTTATCTACTAAAAATCTAGCTATGATCTTTTTATCGGACCTAAAAAATATTTTTAGTTATTCAATTGGAGTTGTCTCAGACAAATTTTTGATTATTTAAAATGGTTTAGTTTCTGAAAGAGAAATACAGCCTACATTATTCATATCTAAATTTGTTCCAAATTCTATCATTGAGCCTAATGTACTGATGTTGGTAGTAAAATCTCTTAAAATAAATGATCCATTAGAATTTATTAACAAAGTTACTTATTATTCTTTTATCCATAAACCAATCCAAACTTCTTCATTTTCATTTATTTAAAATTTATTCCAAAAATTACCAAGGTTAAGGATTTATATTTAGTATTTGCCATTCAAGTAAAATAGCTTAAGTAAAATTTCAATATTAATTGATTTATACTTAAAAATAATTGTGTTTATAGTTGAATCTGGAATAAAGCTAAAAGCAAAGCTAAAAAAGAAAGATTTAGAGGATTGAAGGTTTAAATTATTATTATCGATTGTATAATATTTATTTACCCAACTTGTGCTACCTCCACATTTAATAGGGGAGAGCTAGGTCTTAACTCCTGGATTTAGATTATTTGAAAAATAAAAATAATCTACAACATTTCTTGGTTCAAGAATAAAAAATACTCTAGCTATACATGAAATTCCATCATCAAATCTATTAGTAGGACACTTTCCAGTAGAAATATTTCTTAAACCACTTGGTCTGCATGCTATTTAATTATTACATTCCATACAATATTTTGGGCATTATTAGCAAACATTATTAATATTAAGCTATCCTTTTAAACAAACACAGTTATTAGGATTTACTGGGTCATTAATCATTCCTGTTTCACAAATTACCCTATTTAAATTTGAATTATAAACATCATCTATCTCTAAGATTTCTCCAGCAAATTTAGCCCTGCATTAATAATTATTTGAGTAATCTATATTGTATCCAGAGTTGCATTAAACACATTAAGGAGAAATTTAATTCGCTGAGATATAGCAATTATTATTCTACATTGAAAGGAAATTTCCTTTATAAATTCTAATATTCCCCACAAAAATACTTTGCATATTAGATTAAGATCCAAATTAAATTTGAGATATCACTATCTTTGAAGCTAACTGAATCTTAACTTATTTAGATTCATAATTCTTAATAATGAAAATAATTCTTGGCTCTATCTAGTTTTTGATAATAAGAGTAAAATGATTCCAGATTTTTAGTGTAACACCTGATACTATGCTGTCGTTAATCTGGATTTCGTCATGATTAATATATTTAATTAAAATTAGCTCACTTTAGTTGTTGGTTAATGTTAATAAAATTGTTTCTATATTTATCTATTAGTTTTATAATTTAGCCTAAAAATTAAGAATAATTCCATATTATTCATCTATATTAATATAATCTGTAACAATTACTTCCTTTTCTTTAATTTCTGAAGATTATATTCGCTTATGCGATAATTTTATTGGGTTCTAATTCATACCAAAACTGAGAAGATATCCAATATTATTAGCAGTGTAAAAAAAATCAAACTACTAGTATAAGTATGTTTAGCCAGATGAAAGATCGCCATAATAATTATCACTTAAAGGATTATTATTAAATTGAGAATCATCCTCTTTCCAATAAATTATAAGATTCTTAGTAATAGAGCAAGAAGACTATATCCCAGCAGTGCTTCCAGTAGTAATTACTACACTACCTTTAATGAAAGAATTTTAAGTTCCATTAGGATATTAATAAGATTATGTTAGATAAATAATTTATTTAGTATGAAATAATCTAGTCTCTGCCTTTAGCATTTAATTAACAGGATTATAAGTAAAATCTGTTTTAATGTAAAACCATATATTTTTTGGGCCAACCTAAAACTCCTTTTCATCGAACTAAGATTATACGCTTAGAAATAATTTATTTAAGGATATATTATATCCTACGCTTATATCAATATTATTTTAGGTCTCTACTAGATTAAAGAGTATCAAATCTGTGTTTTAATGGTAAGATCTAAACATAAACCAGCCAGAAAGTATGATATGCTTTGTCCACATTTGCGCTATATCTTAAAAAAATAAGAGCGTTCCTTCGTATTTTTTCTCCCCATAATATAACTTCTCACATGCTTACTATTAAAGTTGATTTTATAAAATAGCCTAAAAATAGTTTGATGGAGTTTGACATCTTATAAAACTTAGAATAAAGATAATAATATACAATATCCTCATCCTTCCTTTTTATTATTTATCTTTTTTCTGTATTAATTTCTTAGCTTATTTTCTAAAGTTTGGATGGGTAAATTAGAAAATAATGAAATAACCCAGGAATTTAATTTCTGTTCGAACAAAAATGATAAAAATTAGATTACTTATTATTTTGTTTACTTATTAAATTAATTAATTTTTCTTAATAAATTAGCAGTCTCTTACTATCTTTATTTTATAACCTTGAATTGTATTGGAAATTTATTTAATCTTTAATTTAGATTACTACTAACTGTAATCAATTTTAGAGTTTAGATTACACTTTATTGAGGTTTACAAAAATCAATTTTCTTTTTTATAAAAAACTATTACTGATTGATTACAGTTAAATAATTTCTATTAAAAAATGAAGCCCGATAGCTTACTCAAAGGGTTGAAAATTAATCTATAAAATTAAAATCAAAAAAAGAAATAGTAGAAATTGAATAAGCTTATTAAATTGATAAATATTTATTTACAAGAAGACTGTTATTATTTATCTTTTTGGTTGATTTTTTAAATTAAATAATTAGAGTATTTACAAATTTATTCACATAATCAAATTGATTTTTAATTTTTTACCATTAATTTCAATTTATAGTTGTTAATTATTTTCTTTCAACCTTTTTAAATGACTAATCTACATTAATTTATTTTACTTTATCTGTTTCTAGATATGTTTGAGTTAGTATGCCACTTTTATTACTCTATTTTAAGTTCTTCACATTCATTATTATTTTTTATTGATCCTTTTATTATACTCTAGGTGAAATGCTTTATATTATAAGCTTTATCATACTATAGATAAACTCTAAAAAGAAAATAAAATTATATGAGAAGATTAATATCATGATAATTGAAGCAATTTTATTATAGGCATAAACATAATCATCCTCTATGATATTATCCTTAAAATTATTATTCTCATAATATATTATTATTATATGCAGCAACCATATTATGGAAAATAAAAACTCACCAAAAGCCTTTAGAAATCGACTAAATTTACTCTAGTAGGGTTTTAAGATAATTGTTAAATAAGAAGACAATAAAAATATAAAACTAATGAAAGAGCAAGCATAGATTGGAAAATCGTAAAGGAAGAAGATTATAATAATAATTATATACTTTTTAGCATATTAGATCAAGAAGTAATTTCTTTTACAGAAACTGCTACTATCTTGTATTCTTTCTGTTAATAATTAATATTAATTTTTCTCTTAAGAATTTACATTTCTCTTATTAATAATTTAGTAGTTTTTACAAAAATAGTAGGCTAAATAAATAGATATAGCAATTGCCAAATAGAAACCAATTCGAGAAAACCATAAATATTATTATGTATCAAATATCTACACTAAAATACATATAGATAAGCTGAGCAAATTTATTTCATTTTCTCCTTCTAATCTCTTTAATATAAAGCCTTCTATTTTTTCTATAAATTGATTATTTTTATTCACTACACAATAAATTGTGATCACTTTTATAATAAGATAAATAGCAGAAAGAATCAAGTATTTTATTAAAATAGCAGGAATATTCACTAATAAACTTGAAGAATACCCTAGATGTTTATAAGGTTAGATATCAGTTTATTCAATATCACTTCTATGGATATTGTATCCAAAAATGGAGAATGATTCTTTCTAGGATTTGCTTTAGTATTCAGGTACAAAAGGAAAAAGGAGTTACCCAATTATTTAATAAAATTTATATAAATGTGAAGGATATTAAGCCTTTAGTAAAAGAAACAATGAAGAAGGTTGTAAAGTATTTAGAATATAAAAGAAGAATTAAATTTAATTCAAGAAGTTCATTGCACTACTTTTCATAAAGCTTTAGTTCATTACTTTTTAAGCTATGGCATCTAAACTAGTTGAGACATTGTCAGATGTTTTAAAGAAAGGCCCAACTTAGAAAGAAAGAGGTTATTAAAGGTATTAAATTTTCAACATTTATGAATCAGATTAGCTTGTAAATACTTCGTTATTTAAAAAGAGCAAATAGCCAGTAACAACTGATATATTCTTCATTATTTTTAATGTTATAATGATCTAATTTTTAATTATTATAGGATTGCTTAAAGAATAATCATTAGAATGAATTACAGGAATAGTAATCTAGGCCAAATCATAGAAACTAATTATAGTAAAATCGATAGGAACTATAATGTCTGAAAATGTAATATAAATATCATAATATGTTTACTTAAATTCTACACTAACTCTTACATCCATACCATCCACACAGTTAATTACGGGCTAATTATTTTAACCAAGAACTAATAGTTTAGCTTTTCCTTTATCACACTAGCACTCATTACCTAAAAGTAGTAAAGGGTTAATACATTCTAAACAAGTTAATTTTGTACATCTATTACACCCTAGACTGCAAGATATGCATTTCCTGTTTTCCTCATCATAATATTAATTTTATGTACAAGAAGAACAACTCCCATCTTCCTTTTCTTCAAATCCATAAACACATTAGCAAATTGGAGGGTTCTCTCTATATTACGAGCAAATCGTGCAATTAGATGGAGTATTTATGCAGTTTTAACAGTTAGCTTTGCATTATATTTCTACACATTCATTATTTTTCTCTATATATTTCTATTCATCGCAAATGCAAAAAGGAGGATTAATTCGCTTCTCTGCACAAACTGTGCATAAACTTTCATTCTCAACACATTAATTACATTACTATTAACAATATTGACATTCGAGATTTTCATTCTTAAATTATGATTAATTAAGGCAAGCACATGAAGGAGGAAATTATTAGGAAGGGAATGGACAAGCAGTGCAATTAGTGCTAGAATCTTGACATTCTACACATTAGTTTGAGCATTTTATACATTTATATGTTATCTTATCTTTATAATAGCCAGGTAAACAGCGAGTATAAGGAGAGTTTTAATCAATACATATTATTTCATTAAAATCCTCATCAAAAGCAATTTCATTACAATTTGATTTGGGAATATCTGTAAGGATATATGATTATGTCTATTTATGATAATAGTAATGAAATTATGAGACTAAAATTTAATTCAGGCAACTATTTTTTGTTTTGACTATATTATCACAATAAACATAGTCCTCCTTTAGATATAGGCATTTCAATTCACTTAAATTCATATAGGCAAAGCAAGGATTATTATTTTCATAAGAATAGTAGAAAAATCCATCTCCTTCCATAATATTTAGATTATAAATCATATAACTATATGGTTAGAGATTCTAATCAAAGTATCCTATTTTAAAATCATCAACTTTATTTCCTAAATTGTGATAAGTTCCAACGAAAGAATAATTTAGCTTTTTATAGTTCAAAATAACATCAAAGTTTTGAAAGTAGATTTCATTTGAATAAGGGTATTTAACTTTTGATGAAATTAACATAAAGATAGTATCATTAAGATAGAAATATCCAAAATTACCATCTTAGCAGTCCTCACCAAAGCATATTCTCAAAGTAATCGTATACTATGAGAAGAGGGTGATTAAAAAGATCCTAACTTAGAACCCATTCATACTATAAGAGATTAATGGCGTCTACATATGTATTTCGTTTACTTCTATCATAAAATAAAATGATAAAGCAAATTTAGAGTTATTTTCAAATTATGAGATAGCCCCATGATTATTATTTGTAAATCTGAATCCTTCAATAGTACTAAAATACTATAGCGAATTAGGAAAATTAAGAAATTTAATATTTGTTCTTTATTACTTCTGTGCATTTTAGCAAAAGTGTTAATAATTCAAATAATATTTATCAACTTTAAAACTAGCTAATATTTCTTTATCTGATCTAAATAAAGGTTTTAGGGAATTTAAAGAAGGAGGCTCACTAATATTTTATACAAGTTAAAATGGTTTAACTACAGAAAGAGAAATACAGCCTGTATCTGTAGGATCAAGGTTTGTTCCTAATTCTATAGATGATCCCAAAGTATTTACTGCTACTGACTTAGTGTTAATATTAAATGACCCACTGGAATTTATTATAACAGCTACTTTTACACTGCTTACCCATAAACCAATCCAGACTTCCTCATTTTAATTAATCCTAAAATCTAAACTTGGACTAAATCCTGTACTGCTAAATCTTATAAAATATTCACCAGAAATGAAAATGAGATGTATCAAAAATTAAGTGGTTTATGTTTTATACTTAAATACGCATGTGGAAATACTAGTATTAGGTATAAAATTAAAAGCGAAGCTCATAAAGAAAGTAGAGGAATAAATATTTAAGATCGAATTTTAAATAATATAAAAACTATTCACCCAATTAGTGCTACCTCCACATTTAGTAGGAGATATCTATTTTGATATTCCAGTATTTGGATTATTAGAAAAATAAAAATAATCTACCAAATTTTTTGTTTAAGGTATAATCAATTAATCTAGAGTAATACAGGAATATCCATCATCAAATGTTAAAGAAGGACACTAACCTTAATTATTTCTACTGGGATGAGTTTTGCAAAATGTACTAGTGCATTCTGAACAATACTTAGGGCACTGCGTGCAAACATTGTTACTATTTTTATAGAATCCTTTTATACAAATGCAGTTATTCGGATTTGCTGGATCATTTATCATTCCCTTTTCGCACTAAATTCTACTTAAATTTGAATAGTAAATGTTATCAATCTCAAAAATTTCTCCTGATTGCTAAGCTCTGCAAGTCATATTATTTGAAAAATCTAGGGAATATCCACTATTACAATAAATACACTACCCTTCAATTTAATTTGCAGACAAAAAGCAGTTATTAGCAATCGTTAAGTAATTACCTTTATAAATTCTTATATTACTTACTAAAATGCTTTAAGTATTCAACTAATTTCCAAATTAAAGTTGAGCTAGAGGTACTTTAACATACAGAACAATTACTCTCATTTATTATTCATAGTCTTTTATAAGGAGGATAAATCTAGGGTAAAATTAATACTTAATTACAATAGTAAAATGATTCCATACATTTAGGTTCACATTATCTATTAACTATTCATTGAATAAAATTTAATTATTGTTTTTAAATTTAATCGTAAAAGATGAATCCTAACCATTTCTTAACTACAGCAAAATTGTTTCTGAGTTTATGGATGGGTTTTATAATTTAGCTTAGAAATTAAGAATAATCCCACTTTCCTCATCAATATTTATATAATCTGTAATTATTACTTCTCTTTCTTTTATTTCTTAAGAGTCTAATCTAGTATTACCTAATAAAACTGGATTTTAATTGTAGCCAACACTAAAGAGATACCCATTATTTTAAGAAGTATAATAAAAATCAAGATATTAATATAAATAAGTATCGCCTGAAGTTAAATCAGAAATCAAATCTGATAATGAATTATTACCGAATTAAGAGTCATCTTCTTTCCAGTAAAGAATAATTTATTTAGTAATAGCACAAGAGGATTGTACAATATAAGGACTTCCAATAGATAATGTAATAGAATTCTTTAAAAATGAGCTTAATGCTCCTAAAGGAAGCGAATAAGATTTTTGTAGGAATATAAGTTAAGAAACGTGAGTCATTCTGCATTATACATTAATAATCTAATTTAAAGAATCATATATAAAATCTGTTTTTATATAAAGCCAAGTGTTTTTTGCAATAAATACAAAATTATTTGAATCTTACAGTCCTTGCAAGGTTAGAAATAATTTATTTGCAGATAAATTATAGCCAACTTATACAACAATACTATTTTAGCTTTCATTTAGTTAAAAAAGATTTATATTTACATTTTGATGATAAGACCTAATCAAAAACCATCCTGAAAGAATAATATGTTTGGTTGTTGGTTAGGCTATATCCTATTAAAACATATTAACTCCATAATAGGCTTTCGATCCATAACCTAATATCTCACACGCTTATTATTCCATTTCATTTGCTATAACAAATTTATAAAAATTTTAAGGATATTAGCATCTTATAAATGCTATAAATGATATAAATATATAATATACAATTATCATTCTTTATTATTATTTAATTTTATCAATAAACTTTGCTTTAAGAATCTAATTTCTTAATCAAATCAAGTTTCTAGATATGTTATCGAAAAAATTTAGGATTTAAATCTGTATTTCATATAGCAAGTATAATAAGTAAGAGCTTAATTAATTAAGAAATTACATTGCACTTATCTTTTTATCATAGTTTACCTGAATTATTAAATCTGATTAGTTTTCTCTCCATTATTTCGTAAATAATAAAAGAAATAATTTATCCTTAAAACTTTACTTTCTGATATTAATTTTACAATAGGTATTATAATCGAGCAGAAATGAATTAATCTTACTTAAATAAGAAAAATTGATGAAAAGGTTATTGTATAATTCTTTTACTAATTTCTATACCCAAAATCAAAATTTACTAAGCGAGTATTACTTTATTTTTGCAAAATTTAAATTATTAAGCACAAAATATTAAAAACTTTATGATAAGTTTAAATTAAATTATAAAAATATTAAATACTGTAGATATTTTAATAATTTTTTGAATACTATAAAAATTATTTAATTTTATAAGTAATTTCTCTCTTAAATAAAATGATGTTAGTTGATACACCATAGGAATTAATAAATAAAGATCACATTATATAATAAATTAATAAATAAAGAACATAAACATCTGAAAGAAAAGCTTAACTAACTACTCTTAATGTTCTACTAAAAAAATTTTGTATGGCTCTAGAAATAAATTAATATTTCCGATGTAAAAATATAGATTATTTTGAAGGAGAAAATAAAAATATTTAATCATTACATATTTTTTTACAAATTAAAATAAAGATTTCTTCTTTTTCCTAAATAAGAAGTAATTTTGACCTCCCTATCTATTCTTTCTATTTTAATATTTAATTTTACTACTAATATTATTTAGTTAAGATAGAATCTAGCTGATACTATAATTTGCAAATAGAAAAAAATTGATATATTATTCTTTAGAAAATGTAAAATTTTTTATTTATTATTATTATTTAAATGAGTAATTAATTTCATACAAATCAAATTTCCTATTGCTAAGTAATATTTAAATAGATTTATTGGAAAATCAAAATCTACTTTTAACTCCATTAATATTGTGTTGTGTTAAGGATGTCAAAAAACTATTTAAAGCAATTATAAAATTTGTATTTTATTCAAAAATCCATAAGATATTCTTCAATTATTAGTCTATGTTAAATTTGTAACTGTAAAATTTTAGAAAAATAATATTTTTCCAAAACTTTGTTTCGATAATAATTTTATTCTAATAAATCTAGGATTCCAATATAAATAACAGTATTAGAAAGCTAAGGAAAATAGATTTCGATCTAAATAGATAAATAATTTTCTTAATAACCAAAAAGAATAAATTTTCAGTCAATGTTTAAACGATTAAGTAAACATTATCCTAAAATTAAACCTATCTATTAGCTTATAAGCTTTTAAGATTTATATAAACTTCTCCACAGGTTATCCTCCTCTTTAGTATATAGACCTATTTTTCCTACAATTAGTAATAGATAATTTTATAAAATTCTATTATTAAATAAATTAATCAATTAGATTATAAAATAATCTTTCCTAATTGTTAAATATCTCTACAAGGTATCTATAAATTTTTCATAAATTTTGATTATATAAATTTATTTGACAATAATAGATAGGGATCTTTAATACTTTGTATACCATTTCTTTCTTAGTACATTTCGTATTAGGTATTTGTATGAAGAGAGAAATAGTGATAACAAATGTTACATTAGGAATATAGATTTATAAAAGTTAATATGATCATTATAATAGACCCTTTAGTTTAATATTTCTCAATTTAGGTAATGCCTATTATGTTATTTAGATAGAATTAATTTCAAGTAAAATTAATATGAAGCAATTAAATACTGTAACCTCTCAATAATCTTAGCTAAAAATAATGATGATAAAAAAAGTATCGAAGGTTGCTCATTATTGTGTATGTTTTTTTATAATGATTCTAAAATGGTCAAGTGAATTCATACCTTGTTTATCTATTATATTTTGGGGTGTAAATTTTTAGTGGTTGCCTAATCAATAGATTTAATTATTTATTATCCTTATTTTTCTTCTTAAATAAGCTTTTAATTAATAGATAAAGTGAAGCTAGAAATTCAATAAAAAAGATTAAATTATAGAATATTAATGATAGTATAATTATTAAGCCATATAATTAGTATTTTTGAACTATCTCATCATCAATAATATTATTTTCATATATTTTTCTTTCTATTTTAATAATAACTATATGAAGTACCCAAACTGCTGAAAGGATAGCTTCACCAACTACTTTTAATATTCTACTAAATAATCTTTTGTATGGTTCTAGAATTATAGTAAGAGTTCCAGATATAAAAAACACCAGACTGCATAGAATACATGTGTGAATCGGAAAATTATATAAGAAGAAAACTATAGTAACCACTATATATTTTTTTACAAGCTAAAATAAAAAATAATTTCTTTTCCAAAGAGAAGAAACATTTCTGATTCGTTCAATAAATAAAATAGAATGAATCTTTGCATTTTAACAATCAATTTTATGATTAATATCGTGATAGTTAAGATAGAAGCTAGCTATTAACATGATTATAAAAAAAGAGGATATATATACACCTTAGCGAATATACCAATTCTCTTAATTAACAAGATAAAATTGGTGAAGTACATTTAACAATAGACTAAGAAGGTTAACTTCATTTTCAGCATTTAATCTTTAAATTATAAATCCCTATATTCTTTTTAATTAATTTATACAAATTGGTTTATGTATAAGAATTCTTAAAAAATTAATAAATGTATAGGAAAAGAATAGAAGAAAATATTTTAAAGCTAGGAGAGGTATATTTGCTAATAAAGTAGTAGAAAATCCAAGTTTTTTAAAAGGTTAAATTGTAGATAATTACACTTCTTCTTTTGAGAATTCTAACCCGAAAAAAGAAAACTCTGATTTATAGTTATTAGTTTAATATTCTGGTACTGTTGGAAAAATTAATTTTCCTATTGTTTAGTAGAATTTGTAAAGATTGGGTGGAAATTCTGCTTTTAATAGTAGAAAAATAGAGGTTGGCTATAAGGTATTGAGAATGTAAAAAACAATTTAAAAGTTTTAAAAGATCTGTAATGTGTACTGACCCATCTTTGTTTCATTGTTCATAACTTAATTAATACTATCAAAGCTACTTAATAAATCTTCTTTTTTAAAAATAAAAGGTCCTATTTCAAAGGATAAAGGCTCATAAAGATAATCTTCGCTCAGCATAAATGTCTTAGATAAGTTCATAAATATTTTATTTTAGAAAAATAATATTTGTCCACTTTTAACTGCAATATTTTTTAACACTATTAACTCAATAGTTATCTTATTTTTTTCAATTTTAGGATTACCATAAGTAAAGCTATCATTAGAAAGCTATGGAAAGTAGATTAGGATCAAAGAAGTTAAAGGATTTTCTTAAAAATCTATAGTAACTAAATCTTCAGTAAATATTAAAACGATAAAGTAAATATTATCCTAAAATTGAACCTATGCATTAACTTATAAATTTTTTAGGCATATTTCGTTGTATTCACTTCTCTATAGTCTATCCTCCTCTTTAGGGCATCTGCATATTTTTCCATGAATCACAAAGCCATTTTCACATTCGATACACCCATACTTATCGCACTTTGTACAATGTCTAGTGCAAGGTAGGCATATATCCTATATATCATCTAAATAATAAGATTGTTAACACTGCTAGCAACTACCATCAGTCATTTCCTTATACCCCGATGAACAGGAGCATTCGGGTGGATTTTCTCTATTTTAAGAGCAGACAGTACAATTATTTTCATCATTTACACATTTATTGCATTATTTGTTGCATAGAATTTCTACACATTCTCCTCCAATTTCAGTGTAATACATCTAATTACATTAACAAAAAGGAGGATTAATTCTTTTTTCTTTGCATTTAATGCATAAACTGCTCTCCTCAAAGCAGGCATCACAATTTACAGAGCAATTTTAGCATTAAACACCATCATAATAAAAATTTTCATTAATACAATTACAGAAAGGAGGAATCTACTTATCAGTTTTACATGATAAACAATACTTTGAATTATTTATGCAAGTTTGACATATGCTATCACATTCTTAACACTAATCTTTTAAGTCTAAATAGTATCCATCGTTGCACGAATAGCAGTCTGTATCTTCATTGAAATTTTAATCTGTACATTCCAAACATATTAGTCTGTCTTTTAATTAATCAAAAGCAACTGATTTGCATTTATCTTTTAAAATATTTGTAGTGAGCATTGATTATGTAAACTAGTTATGATAATAGTAGTAGTCTGATTTATCTGCAATATTATTGCAATCATTAAGCTACATAACAACTCCATTACATTTAACATATTATTATTTTAAGTAAAGACAAATAGGATTTTAGATGTTAATTTATAAGAAACAGCTCTAATCATTGTAATAGTTATAGTATATATAGCTATTTCCTTAAATGAAGCTAATTTTATTAATTATATAGTTGTACTCATCAGCTTAAAGGCTTTATTTTCCAATATTTATTTTATCTATCTAAAACTACTATTAACCCATAGATCCCATGAAAGTTAAAGTTTCTCTCCTATAATTACAAACAATCTCAAACTATTAATAAAACCACTGTGTTTCTAATGGAGTTTGCTATAAAGAGTAGATCATTAAAAATGATACTTCATTCATATAAAAATATGAATAATTGGTATCATGGCACTCCTTGTCAAAGCAAATTCTGACATAAATAATTTCTAGCACATTATTTGGTACCAAATATACTTCAAAATGTTAAATTCCTATAGAGTACTCTAGTAAAGAAGTTTGAGATAAAAGCTTATTTACTTTAATAGTCATGAAAAAAGAGAGTGGTCTGTTTTAATTAATAGATACATTCTAAATATAGCCATAGTGATCATTAGTGAATGTATATCCACTGTTAATCCCAAAATCTGATAAAGAATCTGGGAAATAAAGTTCATAATTTCCAATAGTGTCTTTAGATAAGTAATTATACTTATATTAGGTTGTATCTAACTAAAAGGATGAGAAAATATTCTATTCTTCAGACACAATCAGCTAAAATATGTAATCTTATATGTTATTTTTATTAGTTAAAGAATTTTAAATGATCTTTAAATTCCTTAAACAGATATTCGAACATGATGAATAATTTCCTATATCTAAATCTATTTAACTCATAGAAGAATTTATAGTATTCATTTCAAGTAGAGGTTATCCATTTTAATAAGTGACATAAGCAATTTAATCATTTTATAGTAATACTCCAATTCTCACCCAAGTATTTAAAAAAAGTGTAAAATAATATGGGCCATTATTGAATTCTATTCTTGCATTAGTATCCTTTATTCTAAATTAGAAGTTATTAGCATTAATGATTATAAATTGCATAGATGAGGTCAATTTCATATCAAATTCTATATATAAAGATAAATTATTTTTAAAAGTAAAAGTTGTTTTTTACTAATTAAAGTTTTTATCATAATAGAATGAAGGTACTTAGTTTTATTATGCCAAGGCAGGTAAGATGCAAGTATACCCATCATCAAAACGATTAGATGGACATTTACCTTAATTATTTCTATTAACATCTTTCTCACAAGATGTCAAACTGCACTTTTTGCAATATCTTTGACATTTTTAGCATTAGTTAAGATTATTTAAATAGAATCCACTTAAACAAAGACATAAATTGGATGATAAATTCACCATTTTTTTACCACAAATATTTCTATTGTTCCAATCACTAACTTAATCAATCTCTGTAGGAGAGGTGGGATTTGAAGGCAAAGAACACTTCATTTTATTTTAGAAATCTAGGTAATAAGTAGAGCTGCAGAACAAGCATTACTAGCTAGTTTAATCAATAAGATAATCGCAATTAGATTATTACGTAATAACATATGTTCCTTTGTAGATTCTTATATTTTAAACAAAAATTGTTTCTGAGTTACTCGTGTCTCCAAATAGAATTCTATAAATAGGAAGTTTTTCTAACCCAGCTATTTATATTTATTGATTTTCATAGCCCCGAATAATTAGAAAAATTTGTTTCGCTGAATATTTTATTACTAAGAGAAAGTGATTCCATTTACTTAAATCTACATTTGAAATTATATTTCCTTCAAAATTTATAATATTCTAATTTTAAAATTATATTTTGTAGTTTTTTTCTAAATGCTAAATTTTAAGTAAAGTAGTTTACTTTCCAAAACTTAGCGAAGAAGTTGAAATTTTAGCTTGAAAATTAATTATTAATCCTTTCTCTTCATTAATATTGATAAAATCCGATTTGATTATCTCTCCTCCAATTATTTCAGAGGCTTACACTCTTTAATGAGATAAGACAATATTTTAATAATTTTATCCTTAACCAAGAATAAATCCTTAATTTTGACTGGAGTAAAAAAAATCATAATATTAGTATAAATATGTTTAAGGATAAGTAATATCGTACGAAAAAAATGAATTAGTAGGATCATTGTTAAACTAAGGTAAATCATTTTACCAATAAAACTAAACATCTTTAATTATTGCACATGATTAGGAACTGTTATCATTCAAATAACCAATTGTTATTATTATTTTCTATTTTTAGAGAGGTAATGCTGATGCAATAGGAGCTATTGTAACTGAAGATTAAAACAATTTCTATTAAATCATACCATTTTTATATATTCTTAAATCAGTTTTGATAGTATTTGAAGAAGATTAATATACATCTGTTTTTATCCAGATCCATTAATTAGCTAGGCTTAAATATTGTTATAATGCAGTTTATGAATTAGTTTAAAGCACAAACAAAATAGAAGATGGTGAATTTTTAACATAACCTAAATAAACTTAAAAAGCATACTATTATTCTTCTATTGTAAAAAGTGCATAGAAATTTGAATCAGCTATACTGTTTAAAAAAAACCATCCAGTTATTGTTATATGCTTAACTTAATTTGGAGTTAAATCTTAAGAAAATATAGTACTTCCATAGAATTGAGTAATCGGAATAGACCCAATTTATTGGCAAGGATAATAATTATGTGAATCTTATAAGGTATATTACTTAAAGCTAGTTGGGTTTTAACAATCAACAATAACAATTAACACTAAAGAGATAATAACTTGAAATATGCTCATTGTTTGATTATTTTGCTTTTTCTTTGAGTAATTCTTGTAATTTGATATTTTAATGATAGTAAAGATAATAATAAAATAGGTTGATTTACTTATTGGATTTATAATTTTAAGGTAACATGATTAATGTCAGAGAAGAATTTAATTTATTTTAAATATAACTTAAAATCCTTAGGTTTAAATTAGAAATAAATAAGTTAACCGAAACAAATAGAAGAAATGAATTCCTATAGCAAGATACTAATAATAAAAATATTATTTCTACTGATTGGTATTTTCATTTTTTATTGCTAAAAATAACCTTGTTAACTTCGTTAATAAGAAAATTTAAATGATAAGCTAACTCAGTATAAATAAGTATAAAAGCAATAAATTGATAATAAATTTTTTATTATTTCATAAATTTCTAATTTAGAAGAAAAACCTATTTCTGGCAAACAATAAAAGGACTATTTTAAGATTACACAAAAATAAATAAGACAAAAAAATAAAGCCACAAATTTAATAAATTATAAAATTTAGTTTTTTTTGAGTTAAAAGATTATTTCTTTTATTATAGTTTCTATTTTAAATCAAAACACTTATTTATATAAAAGAAAATTTTGATGACTCTACCATAAATAATTTGAAAAGCATAATTAATTGCCAGGTTTAAAAATTGATTTTCAAAGATAGATGTTAATTAACTTTGATTAAATTCAGCTTAGGCAGTTTAAGATTATATTATATCTATTCATTACCAAATAATAGGTGTAAGATAATATCTTAGTATATGCTGATAAAATTCCTACAGTGAAGAGATTTCATTTCATAAATATATTGGCAGATTTTTAGCTAAATATTCGATTTTTAATAGATTGTAAGCTTAGATATTAAAATTCAGAATTAATAAAAGAGCTTGAATTAAGAATTATTAATTGTAAACGATGAATTTGAAAAATTTTATCATTTACATGTTACTATTTTTCTCATTAAAGCTCAACTTAATGTAAGTTTTATATTACCTTACATATAAAATGAAACATTAATTATTTATTAAAATAGGAATTCATAAGAAATCAATATCTATTTAATACTATTGTGATTAGATTTCAATGAATTTAATAAAAAACAAGATCATGGTTTATACTGTAATTCCTCATATATAAACATGCACACCCTCCCTAACTTCTTGGCCAATATTAAAGTTCCAATTTTTGATTTTAGGGTGCTAAAATCCTAGGGTGGAAATATATGAGGATTTACAGTATATATCATAAATATTTCTTATTTTTGAATATTACCCTACAGTTAGCGATGACTTACCAATATATATTTCAATAATTAAGTAAATTAACCATATAACTTGATAGATAATTTTTCCTTTTAGCAAATATGTTTAGAAGGAATGAATAACTTTTTTATTATTTTTGCTTAATCATAATTTTAAGATAAAGAAATAAGCTCTTAGATTTTTATATTGTCATTTTTTTTCTTTTGGAACACATTTATTTTAGCTATATTTATAGTTGGAGAGAATTGATTAAAAAAATTGTTATACTAGGAATGTAGAATTATAAAAAATCAATTTCTATTTGGCTCTAGTATTGTTGTGAGTAATACAGAGATTAAAAAGATTAAGAAATTTAAAATCGAGTAAAGAGGAAAATTCTTAAAATAAAAAGAAATAATTAAATTATATTTCTTAACAAGTTAAAGAAAAAATTGATTTTTTTCTAAATAGAAGAAATATTTGATATCCTTTTTAAAAATAGTTCTGTTATCTTCTTTTTCTTTTCTAGCTGTGAGAAAGATGATTAATATCTTTATAGTTTTTATAAAATCGAATCATCAAATAAATGAAGAATTTTCTGCCAAATATATGCTTATACAAATATACCAACTTTAACTTTAATCATTTAGACTTAAAAATGTAAATAGAATTTTAAACATTAGAATAGGAAAATTAATTTCATCTTCAATATTCTATCTTTTAAAAAATATCACTACTTTTCTGTTGTATTTTTTTAATTTTAGTTTTTTAGGTTATATATTAAAGGTTTAGCAATATAACATACTTTAAAAAATGATGGGTATATTTACAAGTAACCTATTTGAAAATCCTAATTTTTAAAACCCTTAAATGATGTTATAATTAACCATTTATACTCCAATAGATTACCTAATTGTTTAATTTAGTCTTAAGTTTAGTAATAAGTAATAGAAGGGAAGATTAACTTACCCATTATAAGATCTAAATAATCTTCTAGAATTCTACTTTAAGTAAGAAGAACAGTAAAGTTGATTACAATATAGTTAGAAAGCAAAATAATATTTATTTTATAGACTTAGTAAATTTAGAAAACTTTCTTATTTTACTATATAGTTTGTGTTAAAAGAAGTACTAATTAAATTATTTTGTTTTATAGTCACTTTTATTTAAAAAAATTAAAGGTCCATTTTCAAATGAAAATTATTTTTACAAATAAATCTCATTTAAGATATGAGTTTTTAATATACTTTAAAATAGATTGTTAGTATAAAATAAAATCTATCGCCTCTCTGTGGAGATCTATTGAAGTAAATTATATATTATCCTAGGACTCTTAAATTAAAAATTAATTTTAGGTAATGATTTTGTAATCAATAATTAAAAACAATAATAAAATTTTATGCAGATGATAGATTGATTTCACACCATTAAATGAAATTCTTAAATCTATTTCCATATTCTCTGCACTAATTGTTACTTAATCTTTTCTCACATATGATTAATTTTAATACATTTAAAAACTCTTCCTGATATACTAAATTTTTGATTGCACTCAAAGCAGGCTAATCCAGTGCAACTGTTGCAGTTCTTGACACAAACAATACACATTTATTAAAATTTATTGCATTCTTTACTAATTCCATCTAGTTTTTCTCTACATCTATAGGAGAATTTAGTGCATTAGATGCTTTATTCAAAGTAATTTTATCATATATCTGAGCATTTTTAGCATTTTTATTCATAAAAAATTAAGTTGCATAAATGCAATCACAAGTATTTTTTGATGTGACTATTTACTAGTCATACAATTTATATTACTAATAACATTAGTAATACATTTGTATAATTTTTTAGATTCTCAAATTTAAGTAATATCCCATTTTATATTTAAGACAATTAAGAATAATATCTGTATTGTAGTTAAAACATTATTTACATAATTTATTTTATAAAGACATTTAGCTTGTTCTTATTGACAAATTAATATATTGAAAGAGAAATTGATTGTATGTGCACAATCATAAATTAGTATCAAGTTTTAAAAAAATTAAAGAACAAAATTTTAATAATAGATCCAAATATCTAATAATAGTTAAGATAATCATCTTTAGTTGTAAAATTATTATAAATTTCTTTTTCTCGTTATAGATTTGTAAGAGTAAACTCCTAGAAAATATATATTCTTTTAATTAAAAAGTATGACTAATTGTATTATTTTGATACATACTAAATTTCTCAAATTTCTTTGATTATATATTCAATAATTTAAGGTAACCTTCATAACTAAAATTAATTAAAAATTGAAATACCAATTACTTTTTCTTAAGAGATAGTAATAAAATTTAATTTTAATAATTTCTTATCCTTTAATTAATGGTAATTTTAAAAATTTGATCTTTCTCTTAAAACGAAAAGTATAATAAAAATTTTTCTAATAAACTATAATAGAGTAGTTTAGTTTTAAATAATATCATATGATATTGAATTTGATAGATAGTTATTATATTAATTTATGTTTATAATTTCAGATAAGAGAGTAATAAAAATACATTTTTTCTTATCTAATAACTATAAATATTTTTAGTAACACATTTAAAAGAGAGAAACTTTGAAAGGCTCTGACTAATGTTTGAATTAGAAAACTTATAAACTATTTATAAAATCAGAAATTACCCAAATCCATTTTTTAGTATCTGATCTACTTTAATTTAGTTATTCTATATTTACTTTTTTACTATTAAGATTTAAATAATAATCTATTGATTTATACTAATAAGATAATTCAGTATAGTTTTAGAATTCTTCTTTTGAAAATAGCATTACAGAATTTTATCTGGATAAAATCAGTATCGATGAAGAATAAGATTTACTTAATTTATTCAGGAATCTTTTGAGAATTAATTGTCTTTAAAGAATTAAATAATTAAAATAGATTATTATTATCATTATTAGAAAAATGAATCTTAAATTATACTATAAACAATTTATTATATTTACAATATTAAGATTTATTAACATTAGTTTTACTATCTTTTGAAGAAATCAAAATTACAAATTAAATTATTTTTTATAGAATTTTAATGTATTAACTAAATCAAATGGTTTACAATTTAAATTGATCTGCTGAATATAACTAATATGAATAACTCTAGCTCTATAACTTGAATTAATGAAATAATGCTAAGAAAATTAAAATAATGTAATTATTTTAATAATTTTCTAAACATTTGAAAAATAAAATAATATAAAGTATAATCGTATATATAAGATAATTTTATTATATTAATTTTAAGTGATAGATAAATAATTTTATGTTTCACTTTTCACTATTTATTTGTCACTTTAAAAATCATATAAGAAATAATAATAATACTAAAATAATTAACATTAAAAAATGTATTATAATAGTAACTATTAAATAATTAAGTCGTATTAAAGATAGAAGCATATTTATACTGATCATATTTTTCTTTACAATAAATACACTAAATAAAAAATAATTAATATTGAAAACATAAAAAATCTACTAAAAAAATTTACATTTAATGCTCTATAACTTTATGAGGGATATTCAATAGTTTATTAAATATATACCATTCATAGACATACTTACTTACTTCTTTTATTATTAAAAGAATAAAGTTATCTAATTAAAATATATCATTATAAATACACTGGTGATAGGCTTTAACTAACTATTTAGAATAATTAGTCTCTATTATATTTTAATTGAATGAAACAAACAGTGGTTTACTTTAAATTAAATTTTATTTTAGTGTAAGATAAAAAACATTAATGATTTCTCCACAATTTTTAACCTTACTATTAATTATACACTTGAATTTCTTGTTTGTTTAAATGTTACTCTTTTCTCTAGCGTTTTGATCCTATAAAAAATCATCAAACATATAATGACAATAATTATGATTTTTTAAAAAATGAAGAGGTATAAAAAAGATAATAATAGAACTAAAATTGAAAAATAGTAAAATTAAACATAAATTTTATATTATTTATTTTATATTTATCATTTCTATTTTGCAAAAATAAATTATTTTTTGCCATTAACTCAAAAGAATACTGATTTGATGATATTTAAATATATGTTAAGGCTATTTAACATCTCCTCCAATAAGTTAGATGGCATCGTTAAAATGTAAAGTTATAATTTATTGTTTTTTAATTTTTCTCTAACGGTCGACAAAATAAATATAATCCAAAGTTTTAAAATAAAAATGTAATTCTAAGTCTTCTTATGTGGCTTATTTTAAAGTAAATTAAATCTTTAAAACAAAGAAAACTTTCTTCTGCATAGATTTAGATAATTAAAGAAACTTTATTTTTGTATATTACAATCAAATTAGGAAGAGTTAAATAAACTATTAGTTTTTTTTATTTTTTGAGCAATAATGAAGCTTTCAATACAGTGTAAATCTTAGGAAAATGGTTAGAATATACTATTTTATCTTATTTTAATTCATTTTTTAAATCATCTTTCTTTAAAAATAAAGAGCTAGAATGTAAATAATAATGACATATTGCTGTTATGGTATATCTTATAAATTAACTCCATCACATTTTACATATTCTACTTTTTTAATATTTATTTTTTTATCTGCCTGAAATAATAAAATTTGAGTACTACTTGAATCTATTAATGAGAAGCTACAATATGTATACTTATATTATAAAACAAAAATTAGTTAAAGTTAGTATTTTAAATTAGATAAATTTTGTTTTTCTTTCTTATTTAACAATATTTCTTTATCAGCAAGATCTGAAGAAGTAATAGTTTATATTACTAAAGATTATTATTTTTTGGTTTATTGACTATACCTAATTAAATACTATCTGAAACTTAATTACTAAAGCCCAAATTATCATTCTTATTTAAAAATATGAAAATACTTAATTACTCAAATAATAATTAGAAATTGACAGTTTTTTTGCTTTTAAAATCAATCTTATTTTAGAGTTATAAAATATATCCCCCATATTTAACTTTTAAACATTATAAGAGAAAGTAATATTAATATTTCTATGAATAATGAATAGAGTATTGATATAGGGATATTAATAAAAATATGATAAATTTTGACAATTAAATTGATCACCCTTGAAAATGTAATTATCCTAATGATTTCTATTCCTTTTTTAACTTAAAAATAAAAAAAGAAGTAAATAAGTAGCGTGAAATAATTTTTACTCTAAATCCTTATCTAAAATGAGTAATTTTTATAATATTTCAATATTATTATTATTTGCTATAAATAAACTAGAATAAAATAATAGGTTGTACAATTTGGATGGAGATAAATGATTAATCTTAATTAATTATTTTAAGGTCAATTTATTAAAAAAAAAGATACCTAACTTATAAACCTAGTACGATAGGACAATCTTATATAAAATCTAAGTACTTTAGAAATAATTAAAAACAAGTATACTTGAAATAGATAGAATCATCCTTAAATTTCGTTTATTTTTATCATTAGGTACATTACAGTTTTAGTATCATAACTCCTTGTGTGCAATGATCTTAACTTTTTTAATATTTCCTATTTAAATTACTAATTATGTTTCAGACATCTTCCATTTATTAATATTAATATTATAACTCATTATAATTACCCTAAATAGATGTAACGTAAACTAGTTTCCATTAATTAAATATAAAAATACCCGCTTACAACTTAATTTGTTTAGGTTGTAAGTTAATCCTATTCCCATCCATTCTTTATCTAGTTTTTTCAATAAAATACTTACAATATTCTCTAACCTATAATCAAGTATTTTAAGTAAAATTAATTACTTTTAAATACTACATGAAAATAATATTCCTAAAATTCATCTACTTTGAGAGCAGTTTTATTATTTTTACTTTCAAACGATTTTCACTCATCTTTTGAATACAAAATAAAAAAAGTGTTTGTCTAGCGGATTATGATTCATTTAAATGATTATGAAAAATATTAAAATTCATTTAAATTTTGATTAGATTATAATCAAAAATACAATTCAAGATGGCTTGAATAGGCAAAAAAATAAGAAAATCCTATTCACACCTTTTCAATTAAGGATTACTAAAGTTAATTATCCACAAAATTTATTGGATTTTTAATAAAGTTGAGAAAAAAAAAGGCAATTAATTAATTAATATATATAAATAATAACAAAAGAAACATAAGGGGAATAATATCAAATGAATAAAGAGAAGGTACCTAAGGGAATGGCGCTCATTAAAAATAAGATAGCAATATTAGTTAGCATTCCTATTACTTTAGTATTTATTATAGCAATTATCAGTCAGTATATAGCCTTATAATATACACGAGAATAAAATGACTAGATGCAAGATAACCTTTTCTAAACATAGATCATGTTTAGTAAACTTTTCACTTAATAAATTTCAAATTAGCTCAGTTAAGAAATGCAGAAAATACCCTATTTCACTACATTATTAAATTAGTATCTATCTAAGATAGTAAATGAATAAGTTTTATTTAATGAAAGCTACAAGACCAATATGGTTCATTTAGAAATGTTATATCAAGGAAAAGTTGATCCGAAAATTATAGAAACGTTTAAAAGAAGCTCTCTACTCATCAATTGCTGGTATATAAATATATTTTTTAATTATCCATACCGAAATCTTTATTACTGTATATTTATCAGATAATAAAAACTTATTAATTTGATTAAACATAATTAATAAGTCTATTCTTCTATAAACTCCTTTCATACCAGCATAAAAAGTATTTTTACTGTTTAATTTTTTTAGATGAAAATTTTTTTGTCTTTTCGATTATCCTTGATTTTTATAGAAAAAGAAGGAGGCTTACATTATTTTTAATTCGATTCACGCGGGTGCTACAACAAATAATCAAAAGCTGTCCCAATAAAAACTGTTGAGTCTTGAATTAGTTTATACGGATTTATAATAAAATTCTATGATTTATAAAGGAATTATTATAAATTATTAAGAATATTTTAAAGAAAAGAAATAAGTTTCAAGTTAAAAATAAATCTATATATTAAATTATAGCTTTAGCAATAATACTTTTCGATTTTTAGAAAATACAGTTTACAATAATCTAAATTTATCATAATGAAAGAAATTCCTAAAATTCTTTTATTTAAATTAATAGGTTTCATATGAACTACACAAGTTTTGATCAATTAGATCAAAAAGGATTATAAAAATTAAATTTTATAGATAGATTGGTTCCCCTTCAAAGAGCTATTGAATATGAGGGAAATATCAAAGACGCTTGGTCCAATAAAAGATTAAAAATTAATGATATTCTACAAACATTTTAATATAAAGGACTTTATACAATTAGTGGATTAAATTCTACTTTAAAAAATCAGCCAAAAATCCCAAAATGTGATTCAGGAATTGATCCTAGATGCAGATTTTGGTACTAAGAAACAGCTGTATAAGACACAGTTCAAATATTCTAACCTAATTTTATTTATGTTACTAAAGAACCTTCATTAGCTTCTTTGGGCTGCTAAAAATTATAAGTATATAATTAGAATACTAATCTAAATGAATTAGAAAGTGTACTCTGCTTAGATTTAAGATTTAGTCATACTTAAAATTATTTCAAAAATTTTGCAAATTCCACTAAGTAAATCTATTTCATTGAACCTTAAAGCTAAATTTTATTATTCAATTCCAAATAATCCCTTGGAGTAACATCTATTGAAAAACTTTAAAATGAGGAATTTTAATATCTAGAATCATAATAAGAAGCTAAGAATTTTAATGATACACTAAAAATTTTTTACAGTAATACAGTCTTTAAAAATATAAATTAAATAAACATAAAAGAGATAGAAGATATCAATTCTTACAATTAAACATTTTCCTACATTAGAAATGGCACAAAAACTGAGGTCATAATGAATCCTGTATATATCATTGATAAATTGCCTTAATTTTATGGAGTTAAAGTTTCTACAAGTAGAGAAAAGTATTAAATAAAAATACCCTATGTTTAAATTAATATAATCTCCAACGAAGAATTGATGGATGATGCTAAAAAGATTGAAGAGTTTTTCAACAAATATTTTTTATACTTTAATCTTACATTTGGAATTGTAGGATTTTTTTCCATTTTGATTATAGCTTTCTATTCAAATATAATTAAAAATATGTTTAATGAATCGATAGACCACTTAACAAAAGTTATAGTTAAAATGACAGACCAATAATTATCTCAAGATATTTTCGATTAAATTAATGATAATTTCTTTTTGTCTTAAGAAACTCATTAGCTTTATGAAAGTTTCAAACAAATCTATTAAATCCTGTTGTATGCCTCTGAGAACTTTTTTAGCGAAAATGAAACAGAAAAGCTATTGAAATTAAATAGAAACATTGAATTCTTTCAATAGTTTGGAAATAACTAAGCAGTTGGAATTACTTACAATAATATTGGATCTATTTTACTCTCACAAGGTCACTACTTTTAGGCTCTTGAGCATTTTTCTACCTCAATTATATATGCTAGATATGAAATATAAGACTTTTGTTACACCTACCCTACATCGATTAGCTCATCTCTCCTAGCTGATTTTTGCTTTACTAAAGTTACAGAATTATCTTTCAATGGCATACAGGTAAAAATTAATTCATTTTAAAATTTTTTTTAATTTATCCTATTATTAATAGAATAACCCTAAGATTAGAGCATCTTCTCTATAAATAAAGAAGAATAGTAGTTTGTTCTGTTAGTAGGTAAATAAGGAATAGGAATAAGATTCCAAAACAAATGAAGAGAAAGCACAATTTACTACTCATAAAATCTCTACAGCTAAAAAATTTAGTTAGAGTTAAAATGAAAAAAAGACTACTTTGGTATCTGACTAATATTAATATGATGATTTATATGAAGATAGGATTTAGCTATTATAAAATCTTTTCTCTAGAAAGAAGAATTACCTCACAACACTCTAAGCTTTTTAAGAGAATTTTGATTCCTAAAATTCTGCTTTCCCAACAATAAAATCCTTTAACTTCTGGAAAGAAATTAAAAACCTTTCAAAGAAGCTTCTAATACTATCAAAATAATTACCTTAAAGCGATATATATTAAGTTGAGTTAAATGCCCTAATTTCCAAGTGTTATTTCAAATTAAAAGAAGAATAGAAATCTAAAATTAAATTTAGCATTTGCAGGAATTACCTAATGTCTATGTCTCCAGTTCTTTAAAAATAAGAGTATGATATGAATCTCTCATGGAAAAATAAATAAATAACTTCAGTCGCTGAAAAATCAAAGCCTAATGAGTTTGTTGCTAAGTCTTTAGTTAAAAAATAGGAACAAAATAAAGAAGAAGGGTTTAGCTATAGAAATATAATGAAAAGTCCAGTTCTTTTAAGTGTAAATTAATCTTCCAAATAAAAGCATCCTTTTTATTAGTATGATAATGTGAAGGAAGATGAGGAAGTGAATAAATCTACTATTATTCATAATAGCACAATAAACCCTCTTTTAAATTAGAATAGTAATTTTAATATGAGAAACAATAGAATTTCTTAATTCCAGATAAAAAATTCTTTCTTATAAGAATCTATCATTAAATCACCTCTTTAAAGATTAACAACTTCTATCTAGACAACACCAACAAAAAGACATACAAATTTTGTTTAGGTTTAAAATAAAAGGGATATTGAAACTATTTTTGAAAGTTAAAGAAAATTAGAATCAAGCAATCAAGTTCAGACTTTTCTGAATAGCTATCTCTCCAAAGATACACTTGATTTAATTATCAGTTTTACAGAAGTAGAATCTTTAATAGATTAGTAATAATACTAAAAAGCTGCATTGATTCTAACTGAACTTTTAGAAGAAAAAAAATAAATAATATCTCACTATAACTTCAAAATTGTAGATAAATTAAAATATATTTTTGATAAAGAAAAAAAGAATTCTAGAGAACTGAATTAAATGAGACAGAAATTTAATCCAGATATTAAAATTTCGATTTAAATGATTTTTGCTTGTTAAGAGAACAATAAATAAATATTAAAATCTGTCTAACTTGCAAGTAATTTAGTAAGTACTATTCTTGTGTAAGATTTTGACTAATTTGGAGTTACTCTTGTAGAAAAATCTGATAATTTTATTCAAACTTTAGTAACTCTTACAAAAACCTCTCAAATAAAATAAGTAATGAAGAATATCATAGAAGAGGTATTGAATAAAACATCTTATAGTAAAACTTAAGAGCTTATAGACTAATTTAATGAATTAGAGTAAGAATAAGAATTATTAACAACAGAGAATAATAAAGAAGAATATAAGCACAAAACATTTAGATAGAGCTAAAAGTTAGAAGATGTAAAATTGAAGTATTTTTATGAAGAAAAAATTGAAAAAGATTATTTTGAACCTATTTTTATCTCTCTAAATAATAATGAATAGAATACCTTATCTAAAAACTTGAATAGCATTGAATTTTCCTTATTCACTAAATATGATACCAATTTATAAACTGTTAATCTACTATAACCTAACTCCAACAAAACTCCTAAATTAAGATAACATATCGGCGATGAATAGATTAGTATGCAAACAATAGGATTAAGTTAAAGTTTAACGCTTATTGAAGAATCAAGGAAGGAATAATTTATTGATAGAAACTCGTTATTTCATATTACAATAAGAAAAACATTAAATGAAATTTTTGAAAAACAAATTTAATATTAGATTGAATCAACAAAAGATTACTAAGAATTACTTAGTTTAAGTTAAATAGATGGAATTAATACAGAACAGTTCATCAACAATAATGTTTCAACATTACAATTCAAGTTCATTATTTATTGTACTGATTAAATATAAATTCTTAAAAACAATATGTTTGAGAGTTTATGCAAGGTTTTATTAAGATGGAATATTAAACTAATAATATATACTTTATAAAGAGGAAATAATTTCTTAGAATAGCAGCCAGATCTAGTATATTCTTATCAAAGTCGCAACATTATTAGAATCTTCTATAGTAACTAGAAAATGATCAACTATCTTTAAAATTGCAGAAATGTTTTCTCTAGAAGTGTTTTTCCTACAATAATCTAGCATTTTTGATGCCATCCATAATAATAATAATAATATTTAAAAAATCTAATTAACAAATTTTACTACATTACTGATATATAATTTATAAAAGGTTAGCTTACTCATTTTTAAAAAATTTTACTGATTAATTCAATAGTTTATTCAAATGATTCTTTTGTTTCTATTTTAATAAGTGATATAAATAGATTCTTTATTTTAAACCTTTCAAAAAATAATAATAAAAATATTATGATACCCTTAATAATAGTTTCTTTAAATATATAGTATATTACAATTCATTCTGAATTGAGTTGTGTCATTAAAAAATTTAAATTCTAATCATCCATCTATAGTTTGAATATTTATATATATTCATTTGTAATCTCTAACTAGATGAATCTAATGATATGTTGTAAGCTATTGGAAAGCTTATTTAGACTGAGATATTTTAAAAACAAAAAAATTTCTTAATTTTCATACTAATAATAAAACAAAATTGTTTAATTTTTAAAACTACAGGGGTATTTTTAATGTTGGAAACCAAGCATATTTATTAAAAAGTAATATCATATTATTAATTATCGATACTAAGTTACTATAAGAAGGGAAGAAATAAAGAAAATTCTAAGTGTCCTTCATATTAAATTTTTATCAATAAATTATTTTTTTAAAAATTAAATTTTTTTGACTTGTACTTACCCCTATTTAAATGAAATGAAGAAATTTTCATTATACTTTATAAATTTTCATTTATTAATATTAACTAATTCTATTATATTTTTTACTTTATTATTACTCTTAATTAACTTTTCATAAATAAATTTAATATACATAAATAGATACTTAATATAAATGAAAGCAATATCTTTTTTATTTATTATAGATGTTCATGAAAAGTCCTTCCTTTTTTAGCTTTTTCAAACAAAGATATTTAAATTACTTAAAATAAGGGTTATTGGACAAATTTTTTTAGATTACAATTCAAAAATGTTAGGAATTAGGATTGAGAGTAGAATTTCAGCAAAAATACAATCCCAAAATACCAACACATTATAAAAAAAACTATTCTCTCTTCACTCAACTATGAATTATCAATATTTTTCATTTATTCTTTATTCTTTATTATTTTGGTGAACTAAATTTCACGAATAAAAAATTAAAAAAATATTTACCTCTACCATCAATTATCATAATTACTTGAATCTGTAAATTTATTTTAGCAATTTTTCCTCATTTAAATTAAAAGAATCTCCTTTTTCTATTATTTTATATCTTCTATCTTTATATTTTGAATACATTAATTTTAATCTTAAATTATTTTTAAAATAAGATTAATAGCAAGATATCTGATATAAATTAACATCACAAAGAAAGCATAAAAAATATTAATTAATCAAATAAAAAATGGAAGATAAAATTCAAATTCATTCTAAAATGCTAAAACTGAAAATTAGAATAGATACAACAGAAAAAGAAATAATAGAATTCTTTGATATTAATTACTCATGTGATGAATTAATAATTTCTATAAAATTTCATCCTTAGTAAAACCAACTTTTTTCATTAATAAACCAATTATTGAGCAAAATTTAAAAAATATCTTCTTTATAACTGAAGATTAATTAATTCTTTGATTTAAATCTAGATGAATTTTTAATATAAATTTAAAATCTAAAGAGCCTAAAGTCATTTGCCTTTAAGTTAGATTAAGAAACTGAATTTAGTAAATTAAGTTAAATCAGCTTTGGAGAAGCATTAAAACATTTAGAAAATTTAGAAAATTTAACATTCTTTATAAATTCTGTTAGTATCCCTCTGTCTTCTAATATGTTAGATTTAAAAGAATCATATCAAAATTTAAGTAAACTAACAAAAATATAGATAACAATGCCATCTTTACCAAACTAATCCTATTTTATCAAGAAGGTATTTGAAGGAATATCAAGTTAGTTACAATTATAAGAATTAATTTTTTCGATTTAAAAGAGTTTTAACACTGA
>JH651232.1:789354-810870 GCA_000260095.1 Tetrahymena borealis | reverse complement strand
ATTAAAAAAAAAATAATTGGTCAGCAAATAAATTCTTTGATCTAATTAATGGGAGCTCTAACATAGAGAAAATGGATTTAAGTTTTAATTCCTATAAATATAACAATAGTTTTTTAGAAACTATTCAAATCAAAGATATTATTTCTAATAATAACTAGCTTGAAGAATTTAGACTTGGCCTTAGTAATTTCTATACTATTCATTAAGAAGATTTGGAGAGATTCTTTTACAATTTAAAAGGATAAAATAAAATATTAAAATTTAAATTTTCAATTTAAGGAAATAGTTAAATTTTATAAAATTCTAATATGATAATTAGTGATTCTATTGGAAGTTTAATCAATCTTTAAACTTTAGAGTTAACATTAAATGAATATTCTTTCATTGATTTCTAAAACTTTTAATACTTTTTCTAAAGTATCAAAGCTCTTAGTATGTTAAAATTATTGAAATTAAAGTTTTCCATCAACGAGCAATTAGAAAGAGTTTTTGATGAGATATCAAAAGCTATTTAAAATTTGTAATAACTAAAAACAATTAATTTAGAAATTATAAATGAAATAAATATGTAAAAGCCTTAAAGAATAAATAAAATGAATTTCCCTCAAAAATTAAAATGTTTTGACTTAAATTTAAGTAAAAATAGTTTTAATTTTAATGATGTAAAATTATTTTTTGAGAGTTTTATCCATTTAAAATATTTGAAATCTTTAATTCTCCATATAAACATTTAAAAATTAGAGTTTTCAGATGTGAAAGAAATGTTCAATATTTTTTCTCATTTAAAGAGTGTGACAACTATTTTATTGAGTCTAAATTAGTTTAGCTCTATTTATTTGCTTAACCTATTTTAGTAACTCCCATTGCTAGAATATTTAGGATATGATTGTGTTGAAAAAGATAGCAACTATTTTTATTAATATATATCGAGAAATATATTTAATAAAAAGTAAATAGAAGATACTTAAAAATAAATAATCAATGCAGAGGATTAAAACAATTTATTGTCTAATAATGAACTTAGCTTTGAAATTAAATATTCTAAAGAGATAACCTTAAAGGATATAAGTATATTCTCTCAAACTTTCACAAATAACTAAGTTAAGAAATTTAATATAGAAATATCTTCTTATAACCAAGTAGGGGTTAATTTCTTCTAAAGTTTATAAATGCTAACACATCTTTTTGAACTGGTGATAATTATTTAAGATTATAGTTAAGTATGCACTGAAAGTATGATAGAATTAGGAAATACCCTAAAATACTTTTAGTTCTTAAGGATATTCTAAATTGACATATAACCTGAAAATCTATAAATAGATTGGAATAAAGCAATAGAGATGTTTAGAGGATTAAAATCCCTTTAAAAAATAAGAAATCTGTCTATTATACTTAGATATTCTGTATTTACTAATGTAGATTTTTTAGAAAACATATTATCTAATACTAGTTAATTAAGTTCCTTAAAAGAATTATCTTTAGAAATACATCAATTTTATCATCTTTCAAAATTGGGCTCAAAGATTCTAGAAAATTTATAATAATTTAATAATCTTACATCTCTTTCTTTAAATTTTCCGTTTTTGAAAAATGATCAATTATATTTATAAAAAGAATTTTCTTAGGCTTTTTCATAAATGAAGAATATCCATAAGCTTTCTATTAATAAGATTTAAGGACATGCTTGTATTCTTTATAAAATGAAAAGACTTATTAAGTTAATATATTTTAATTGAACATAAGGTAATTCCTTGCTATTTAAATGTAGAGGTGAATATAATAATTTTAATTTTGTTTATTTAGTATATTATTTGTTATTACAATTTTTTATTTAAATTATGTGTTCTCACTTTTAAATAAATAAATGTAGAATAATATAAAGGATTAAAAACAAATTAAATATTAATTTATTATTTTAATTGATAAAAATTAAAATTATTCTAATTACTTTAAATAAAAAAGTATACTATGAATATTCTTTATTTAGGGATAATAAAAAGCAAATTTTTTAAAAATTTCTTTAGAGTCAAGAAGAATTTTTCTCCAAATTATCTACAATTTTACTATATGACGATTGATTATATAATTTAGTACTATTTATTACATTTTGGATATAATAATTAATTATTATTTATTATAAAATCTTGTTACTAAATTTAGGTATATTTTGAATTAAAAATTTACATAACTAAAATTAGATTTTATTATCTTTCTTATTTATTTGCAAAAGCATTTTAAAGTATAGAAGAGTTTTTAAAATTTCGGATAGTAATTTAACTTTTTTTATCTTTAATGCTACTTTATTATTTGTTTTAAAATAATTTAAATGTAAGAATTAAATACCGTTTTTAATTGTGAGAAGAATTTCTCTCAAGCATTCTTTCTTTTGATTAAATATCTATTAATGTTGGGTAATAGTACTAGTTATTTTGATTAATAATAATTATAAAAATATTATTATATCTAAATTACTAAATTTAGAAGTATTATTTTTATTTATCAAAAAACAAAGGCTAGGATTTATTTAAAATAAATCCAAGAATTATAAAAAATAATAATTTTAATAATAGATTAAAAAATCAATATCAAAAAAATAATAAGATGTAAAATCTAAAATTAATAATTATACAATCAATTCTATTGTTAATCATTTCTCATTCTTATGCCTAAGAAGAGATTAATCTCAGTGATGATTAATTATAAAAATTAAAAGAAGCTTAAGCTAAATAGTTAGAATTGATTCTAACAATGACAGAATAAAATCTAAGAGTCTACCTGTAAAATGATTTTTAAGATTCTAAGATAAACTTTAAAAAAAAGTTTAAAGATATACCTTATACTACTGATAATTATTTTGAGTTTTAAAATTTCTTAATAACTAAGAAAGATGAGTATTAACTTTACTTGATAGAATAAAATAAAAGTTAATATTCAAAAGAAGAAGTTAAAATAATATTAGACAGAGGTGTTAAAGATTGCTAAAATGCAATACAAATCTTACCAGATGATTTAAAATAGCTCTAAACTGTAGATTTATCATAAGATACTTATTAACCGAATGAACTTCTTAGGTTAATAATCGAATAAAAAAGTGAATGCATTAAACTAATAACCAAAAAATGAATTTAAAATAATCGAAGTAACCTAAAATAAATTAAAGGCTATTATATACCTTATATAAAAATATATAAATTTATAAATGAAATTAATTATATATAAATAAAATTTATATGCCTCTATAATTTAAAATTTAAGAAGTACATTTTTTATTTTAACATTATTAAGCCAAAAAAAAAAAAAAAAAATTTTAATTGCATAGATTTATAAACTATTTTTTTTTAAATAGAATTTCTAAAAATTGTTTAATTTAAACTGAAAATGTCCTCACATTTATTCTTCAAATATTTCTTTCCTCTATTGAGCATATCATCCATCATGATAGAAAGCATCTCTAAAATCTTGCCATTTTTTTCAAGTCTTTTTTAAATTTCTGGTTCTTATCAGGCTTCTCTCTATTCTTTTCTCTTTTAAAACAATATACCCTTAGCAAAAAGATATTTAAAATGAATTGCCCTGAATTTAATTATTAATGAAATTAAAAACATACTTTTAAGGAAGTAAAATTCCATCATTTTTTTCAGGAACTTCTTGTTTAAATAGAAAGAGTTGATTGCTAGATTTTTTCCAAGCAGGATATCAATGAGCCAATTATCAGGTACATTTGTACAATAATTCAAGCTCACCAACCTTTTGGTAAGAGTTTTTACATAGATATCCAACTTTGAATAGATATAAGCCGCTCTGGTAAGCTGTCCAGTAGAGGAGCATTCTTATTAATTAATTAGCACTTTAAAAGCTTATATACTTGTTTGCTCTAATATCTATTGTCAATTTAGGTTATTCTGCAATAATTATTATTGCCCAGTTTTTATTTTAAGATTTCTTATCACTTTAATTATAGTTACTTATAACATTTAACTTAAATTGCTTCATATTCTTAAAAAATGATAAATTAACATTTCCAAGATAACCTAGTTGCTATTATGAGTTTTAGACTTAACTTTATAATAATAACTTCTTTTATTTCTAAAAAATAGATACATTCACTTCATAATTTTTTACTCTAAATTTAAATTTGCCCTGTTAATTATTACTTCCAAATTAGCGATATTATAATTCAATAATTTATTGAAGATTCTATAATTTAAATCTATGATCAGTGATCAAATCCCATTATCTTTACCCTTTATTAAGAGAATAAGTTAAACAAAAAGTACTTCTGAGGAAAATAAAGGAAGAAAGGAAAATAAATAGGTTTAATTTTATGAGATTATATAAAAGATTATTGAAGATAGAATTGACTATCCCCAACATTTCATACCTTTTATTTCATAAATATGAATATAATTTTTTAGATGAAATAAGCTAGGAAAATAAATAAATTTATTTACTTTGGAAAATCATTTAAAAAAATATTTTGAAATTTCTAATAGAGATAGATTTAGTTGTAATTTATATTGACATAAATTAAAAAAGAATTAAAATATTATTCTAAAATAAATTAATAAAACAAATGTAATATCTGATAACAATTTTAAAAAGCAAAATACTATATATAGACTGCTAAAAATAACAAAAATATAATATGTTTGTTTATATTGTAAGGTGTATTTCATTTCATATATTAGTGATTTATTCCTACAAGCGAACTATTTCAATTCAAATTTCTATAGGATTACTGATTTTATCCACTTCTTAGTTATAATCCACTTAATTATCCAATCGAAGGAAGAGATATGTAGTTTAACTTTTCACCATCTTAATTTTTAATATTTTAAATTCTGCTATCTTATCTTCTTCTTCTTCTACTCTAATTATCATCATAATCTAAATCTGCTATGTTATTAAAGCTTGATATTTGATTTGTAGGTTATCTTGTTCTTCTTCTATTTTGATTCTCTCTATTTCTTTAAATGTTACTGTTATCTTCATCTACTTCTGCTATTGATGGAACATAGCTATTTCTATCATTCTGTAAATAAGTATTTCTTTAAGGTGCATTTTAATATTAATTGTAGTTATTAAAGTTATTTATCCTGCTTTCGCTATTATTCCTTTGTCTTACCTAAGAATCACTTACATAATCTCTTTTATTATTAATCTAATCTTAATAATTTCCTTATTCATTAGGTCTAATCAATGATGAACTTCTAGATTATTCCTATCTAAAATTATTCTAAGGTTAGCCTATACTACTTAACTACTTTTATAAAATACTATAATTAGGTTTGAAGCTAAGTCCTCTATTATTATTTCTCATTTAATTCTAATTTAATGTATTATCCGAATCATCACTATCTATGTTATATTTACTGCTTCTCTAATTTTATAAGTTCTAGTATTAGGGGTAAATATAACTTTATTTTCTTGGTTCATAAGAGTTATTTCTATTTTAATTATAACCATAATTGTTACTGGGATTGTCATATCTTTGTTAGTTATTTATTTAATTATCATTCCTCTAATCATTCTGTTGGTTTCTGAGGTAACTATAACTCTTAGATTAACTTCTATTGTAATTATTTTAAAGTGCATTTTAATTGTTATAATTTGTATCATTATATTTAACATTTTAAGGATATTAATCATACTTTTAATCTTAATCAAAACCATTATTGTTTTATCTTTGTTATTTTTAATAGGGATTTTAATTATAATTATTATTTTATTCTGGATATTATGTATTAGGATAAATCTCATTTTCATCATTTCTATTTCTATATGAACGAGATTAACTGAGGTTATTACTATTCTCTCTTCCTCTTCTTTGATTTTAAAATTCTTATTATTCTTCATTTTGTCTATAGCTTTAATCTCTTCTGTTCCTTCTTTCTTAATTAGGTTCATCATATCCTGAATTTATACTCCTTTAATTTTAAAATGGTTATTAGAATAGTAACTTACTTCCACTTCTATATCTCTAACTCCTAAATTATGCATTTTTGCTAGAGGAATCCTACTCTGAATTAGATTCAGTATCATCAAAGTAGTATTTGCTAAGGTTTCGATTATTTTATTAACCAAAATTATTATCTAAATAAGAATCTCTTTAATTAGACTATCCTCTCTTGTTAATATTTTAAGGATTTGAAACTTAAGAACTATTCCTCATAAAAGCATTACTATTTCCATTTCTATTCTAAATTGTATCATCGTCATCATTATCATCTTCTGAAGAGTTTGTATATCTTCTTTCTTTTTTTTAATTATTTTTCCATCCATTTTAATAACCATTATTATATTCATCTCTTTTATTATTTTCAAGCTTAGAATTTAAAGGGTTATAGTTATTATTATCATTATTATTATTATTATTATTATTATTATTCCAAAAATCTTTATCATTATTTTATTTAGGATCATTTTTTAGTTTTTTGTTTGTTTAATTTTCTAAATCTCTATTATTATCTTAAATTTAACTATTAGATTTATAATATTCACTGGATTTAGGAATGAAAGAAAGCTTTTTAGTATTTAATTCAGGAAGAAATCTATTCTATGAGCCATTATTTTATTGTGCATCCTTTCTTCCTTACTAATTTCTAACATCTATATTACTATCTTATGGATTTAATGAATTATAAGGAGATTTTTCATTATCATCAAATGAATTGTCTTTCTAAAAATTATTTGGTAGATTATTTCTTTCTTTATTATTTGAATTATTTTATTAAGGTGAATAACCAATTTATTATTGCTTTTAATTTTACTAATAACCATTTAAATTATTTTAATTAGAATCAAATGGTTATTAAAATTATTATTTATTCTTTTGATCATTAGGATATTAATTCTATTATTAATTTTAAGCCATTGGAATATTATAGTCATTTTTTTAACTAATAGGGCTATTCTTTTCTCCATTTAATTTATTCTGATTATTGTTTTAAATATTTTAAAGTTAACTTGGAATATCTATCTAAGTACTATTAGGTAACTTAGATCTATTATGTTATTCTTGGTTTGGCTAGTTGGGATATTGATTATTTTATAGAGTTTAATTTCCTTTAGGGTCAGTTTAAAAATTATTTTTAGGATTATTGCTTTGATTTTGATAGGGAGGAATAATTGGCTAATTATTTTGATTGGATAATTTTTATTAACTATCTTTCAACAAACCACTATTCTAATCTGATTTATCTCCTAATTCATTCTATTAAGGTTAATTTTTATACTTTTAATTATCTCTACCTTAGTTTGTTTAATCATATTTATTTTAATATTAAGGTGGGATTTCTTTATCTTCCTCTTACACATAGTCTTTACTAAAATTATTATTATAATTATTTAATAATTATTATCTAGCTATTTACTCTTAATCCTTTTTATTTTATGTTTCACCTTTTAAATTATTATTATTAGTTTAGTTCTTTAACTAATCTTATTCATTGAGAGGTGGTTATTAATATTTTTACTAATTGTTTTAATTTAATTAATTATATCCATTTTAATTATCATTATTTGATTTATTTAAATTTTAATTTTCAATATCATCTTAATATTAAGAATTAGTATTCATTTTATTATTTTATAGACCTTTATTCTACTTTTTCTATTAATCATAAGGATTTTAAGGTAGATAATTCTAAGAATCGAAATTAGATTTTTCATTATTTAATTTATTCCTTTCATTAGGTTTTTGTACCATACTCTCTCTCTAAGCTTATTGAGATTAATTATCAGGATTTTAAGAATTTAATTTCTATTGACTATTACTGATTTAAGAGAAGTCATCATTTTATGGCTTTTAGGAAGTTAAATTATCATTCTATTTATTGAAAGGATTTTATTTAACTTCAGCAAAATTTAATTAGTTCTGATTAAGGTTTTAAGGAATTTTATTTTATTAATCCTTTAACTTTCCTTAATCTTCAGGATTTTATCTTATTAAATCATTTTCTCTGCTATCAAATGGTCTTAAATTAGAAGTACTAGATTATAAATTTTATGGTTGTGATTAATTCATAAGTTCATTTTTATTTGATTTATTAGGAGTTTTATTTAATTAATCAGATAACTAACTGCTATTTGGTTAATTTGAATTTATTTTTGTATTATCTCCTAATTTATTTTTATTATTATTATTATCATTTAGTAAATTGTCCATAAATTATTGTTATTAAGGAATCTATTAGTAATTAGTAGAATCTTATTGAATAGGATTTGATTTATTAAGAGAGTTATTATTTATCGATTTTTCTAAAGGATAGTGTTAGGGGTTTTAAGATCTATTTTTATCAAGTAAATTCTAATCGTTATTAACTTAGAGCTATGAATTTGGCAATTTCATATCTCTAATTTAGTTCTACCCTTAGATATTTTAATTAGTATTATTAGGCTATTTTGGATCTTAACTCAATTTATTATCTAAGGAATTTTACTTATTATCTGCATTTTGAGATGAATTGAGGAAAGGGATAGATTAATTTATATTTGAATTAGGGTTATTCTAATTTATAAGGTAATCATTATTCTTCTATGGGGTATCACTTTATCTATTTTAAATGGAACTCAATTAGCTTTAGCTATTGGGAGAATCTAAATCATAATCATCTGATTACTAATTTTGATTTTAGTTAATTTATTAAGGCTTCAAATCTTTTCCTATCTTATTGGCTAAATCATCCTTAGAATTGCTCATACTTTAAGGATATTCCTAATCGTTTGAGTTTTATTTATTAATTTAATTTGAATTTGGCAAATTATTTTTAGGTTAATTTTAAAGATTTAAATTCTAATTAGAATTTGGTACTTATCTATCATTACTTTATTCATTTTTAGGAAGTTCAAAATTAGAATTTTTGGATCTATCATTCAAACCTTTATTTCCCATTGATTCTGATTTATTATTAAGTTAGCTATTATCATCATTTTTCTTGTAATCTTTATCTCTTAGCTCAATTTTGTCTTATTTATATTTAGTTTAGTCCAGATTATTTTTACTATTACCTTGAGTAGTATTTTATGTAGGAACCTAATTCATATCTTCATTAGTTTTATAATTATTTTATTTATCTTATAAATTTGGTTAAATTTAGTTTGGTAAATTTTTAGAATTTATTTTTGGATTATCATTCTATTCTTTATTATTATGAGCATTTTATCCCTATTCAGGTTATTAATAATTATTATTTTTAAGATCCTTCTAGTCTTAATGCCTTTAAGATACTGGAAGATCAGCATTTTAGCTAGCAATTTATGCTGTTATAGGATTAATCTTTTAATTTGCAGGGTTATTACTTTTTATATCACCTTACTTTGAGAAATTTTTAAAAGGTTTCTAAGCTTAATTCAGGTCTAGAGGAGTATTTAATTAATTAAATTCTGGTTTATTACTTGAATTATCAGAATTGAGATCTTATTTTAATTAATTTTATTAAGATAATTAGTTATTGTCTACTTTTGGTTCCTTAACAGATGGCAATTAATTATTAACATTATTCTTATTCCCTTTGTTTTATTATAATTCATTTGAATTACTTTTTTTAATCTCATTTTATTTAAAATCGATTGGATTCTCTCCATTTAAGGGAGAATTTTAAGATAATTTATCGTTTGTTTTAGAATTTTAATATTCATTAGTTTATTAAGGTGAGTTAGTATTTTAAGAAATAGGATTAGTCTTTATATTATTAGAGATTTATGGATTGGATAAATTGCTTTTATTTTATTAAGCATCTTTATTAGGGAATCCTTTATTGTTATCTTTAATTTCCCTTTATAATAACGGCTAGTTATTCTAATTATTATTACTCATAGGTTATTACTTTTATAATTCTGAATTTGATGAAAGATTATTTTACTAATCATTATTAGATTATTATCGTTTTATATCCTTATTTTAAAGATTTTTATAATTTTATGGATCAGAGTTTTGACCCTTAGTTTCAGGTAAATATTTAGCTTTATTTTCACCAATATTCTAATCTTTAGGATTGATTTATGTTTTATCAAAACTATTCGATACTAAAGGATCTTTATTTTATTTACTAGGATCTATAGAATCATTAATTTAGTTTTTATTGTTAGGATCTTATATTCTATTCTAATTCTTCTATGGTTTTACATCCTTTTAAATTTAATTATTATCAGTTTATGGACTTGATAGATTACTATTATTCAATTAAGTACTTTTATTAGGAAAAGATTTGTTGCCATCAACTGGATCCTTTGAAAATAAAGGTTGATTATTCAAATTATTATTAGTAAAAGGCTATTACTTTTATAACTATGGATTTGATTAATAATTATTTTACTATTCTTTATTACTATTAGGTTTCAATCCTTCAATATCCTTATTTTAAAGATTTTTATTATTTTATAGATCAGAGTTTTGACTCTTAGTTTCAGGTAAATATTTACCTTTATTTTCACCAATATCCTAATCTTTAGGATTGATTTATGCTTTATCTAAGCTGTTAGGCACTAAAGTATTTTTATTTTATTTATTTGGATCTATAGATTCGTTATTTTAGTTTTTATTGTTAGGATCTAATATTTTATTCTAATTGTTTTATGGTTTTACATCCTTTTAAATTTAGTTATTATCAGTTTATGGAATTGATAGATTGCTATTATTCTATTAAGTTCTTTAGTTAGGAGATGGCTTGTTGCCAACTAATGGATCATTTGAAATTAAAGGCTGATTATTTAAATTATTATTAGTAAAAGGCTATTACTTTTATAACTATGGATTTTATTACAGGTTTTTTTACTAATTATTACTAGATTATTATTCTTCAATATCTTTATTTTAAAGATTTTTATTATTTAATGGATCAGTATTTCGGCCATCCTTAGTTTCAAGTGGATATTTAGTTTGATTTTAACCAATATTCTAATCTTTAGGATTGGTTTATGCTTTATCTAAGCTATTAGGAACTAAAGTATTTTTATTTAATTTACTTGGGTCTATAGAATCGTTATTTTAGTTTTTATTGTTAGGATCTTATATTCTATTCTAATTCTTCTATGGTTCTACATCCTTTTAAATTTAATTATTATTAGTTTATGGAGTTTATAAATTGCTATTATTCTATTCAGTACTTTTATTAGGAATAGGCTTGTTGCTATCAATTGGATCTTTTGATATTAAAGGTAGATTATTCAAGTTATTGTTAGTAAAAGGCTATTACTTTTATAACTATGGATTTTATTAATGATTATTTTTCTATTCATTATTATTATTATTAGGTTTAGATCCTTCAATTTCTTTATTTTAATGATTTTTATTATTTTATGAATCAGTATTTCGGCCATCCTTAGTTTCAGGTAGATATTTAGTTTGATTTTAACCAATACTCTAATCTTTAGGATTGGTTTATGCTTTATCTAAGCTATTAGGTGCTAAAGTATTTTTGGTTTATTTATTTGGATCTATAGATTCATTATTTTAGTTTTTATTGTTAGGGTCTTATTCCTTTTAAATTTAGTTATTATCTGTCTATGGAGTTGATAGATTGCTATTATTCTATTAAGTTCTTTAGTTAAGAGATGGTTTGTTGCTATCTATTATTGAATCATTTGAAATTAAAGGCTGATTATTTAAATTATTACTACTAAAAGATTATTTTTATTATAATAATGGTTTATTTTACTATTGATTATTACCATTAGGTTTAAGTCCTTCAATCTATTTATTTTATAGATTTTCACTATTTTTGGGATCAGTGGTTTAATCCTCGTTAGTTTAAGGTTATTATTTACTTGGAATTTAACCTTAATTCTAATCTCTAGATTATTAAGGTTAATTATTATTTGATAGCTATGAATTACTTTATATATCTTTACTTCCAAGCTCTGAAGCCATCTTTTCTTAAGGGTTTTAAGCAGGATTTTTTTTAAGATCTTTATTTTCATTAAATTTATTTAGTGGTTACAAATTCTATTAGTTTTAACTATCTTTTGCTTATTATGGATCTAATGGATTGTTGTTATTACTCTTTTGGCCTTAAGTTTATTAATTTTTTATATTATTTGATAATAAAGGTTAATTAACCAAATTATTTTCATTAAAAGGTTATTACTTTTGTTAATTTGAATTTGGTTTAATATTATCTTACTGCTAATCATGAGGTTACTATCCTTACATATTCTTATTTTAAGGGTTATCGTTATTAAGTTACTCATTGAATTACTATCCGTTAGTTTTAGGTTTCTCCTTAGTTAAATTTTAATCATTATTATCAGGATTGTTTTTAATTTAATTGTCTTATGGGTCTTTTTAGTTCAATTTTGGTATTTTATTGTTGTTATTTTCATTTGCTGACTTATTATTAAGAATTGCTTGAGGATTTTAATCTTATAGTTCATGTTTTTAAGTCTAATTATTTTCGCCCATCTATTTGTTAAAGTTAGAATCTGTTTTATTAGGTTATCCATCTTGATTCTTACTATTTAGCTATTAGTTAACTTTTTAAGGATTTTCATTGGCTATTTATTGCTACTTATCCAAATCTACTTTACTTTCAGGGTTTAATTTAAAATTATCTTAGTCTTTGGGATTCTTTTAAATTTATTTAATATCATTTTAGTTTTACCCTAATTTATTATTATTTTGATCATTCTAAGCTAATGGTTTATCCTATTATTTTGCTAAATAATCTTTCTAGTTATTAGGAGAATTCTAATTATTTGAAGGGTTTAATTAACCTTATTCACTTTTTTAATTCAAATTATTTTTATTTCCATTTAGATCATTTGGAAGAATTTACTTGCTATCCTTATCGTTACCATTTTTTAAATTCTATTTTTAGTCATTTTATTAATTATTACTCAAAGGTGGATTGTTATTTGCTTTTGTAGCAACGCCAACAGCAGCAATTGCTGCCATGGCAGCATCTTCTTTTACTTTATCGCTTATGGGCTTTTAAATTAAATTATTTTCTTTATTGTCTTTTGGTAAACTATTATTGTTATTTTTCATATTAAATGGCTCTTCTTATTATTTATTTTAATTTTCTAATTAGTCAGTTCTTTATTAAGGATTATCTAGTTTTTATTTAATTTCTGACGGTTTTTTTTGCTCTTTAGTTTAATCTAATTTAAGAATCTCCGAATTAGCTTTTATTGGTTATTATTCTTTTAGTTTTTCTTATTGGGGTAAAACATTTTATTAATCCTATTATTTTGTAGCATCCATTTATTATTAATTTGATTTATCTTAGTCCTTCAATTTTTCAGGATTCTATAGTTATTATTCTGTTGGTAATTTTTAATTTTTGTTTTATTCATCTTTTTTTGCTTCTTCCGGTAAAGATTTTAAATCCCTACTTTAATCTTATTTTCTTTTTGGATCATTTAACTCCTACTGATTTATTTATTTTAAGCCTTTATTCTCAGGATTTTGTTAATCTGGTTATAGTTTTGCCTATTAATTAGGGTCTACCTAATTTTCTTTTCCTTATTTTGATAACAACCCTAACTAATGATTTTAATCCTATTAATTCTTTGGATAGTTCTATCCATTTTCTTTGTTTTAATCTTGACTTTATTATAGATTTTTTTCTTTCATTTAATTAGGCTCTTCATTTTATTTGATTTCATTAGGTTAGGAATTTAACTTATCTTACTCATCTCTCTTAGTATCTTTGTAACCCTCTTTCTATTATTAGATAGGTGTTTATTTATTTAGGTTTTCTTTATCATTTTTTATTTGATTTGGCTATGGTTATAAATTAGTTAATTCCTCTTCTGCCTTCTTATTTTCAGGTTACATTTAATTTTATTCTTTTTTTAATAATTTATTATCCTATGGTTAATTTTATTAGAATGCTTATTCCTTTAAGTCATTCTATTTAGTCATTAAATTCTAAGGAGTAGTACAATCTGCCTATGAAGATAAATGCTCAGGAGGAATATAATAAGAGGCAAGAATATCCTAACCTACAAAATCAATTGGTTTTCTTTACATAATGCTATAAGAATGAAGATTTCTTCTATCTTCATAATAGTACATAGGATTGAACAAAGGTGTCCTATTCTTTAATTAATCAATAGAATTATATCTTTTTAATTAGAATACTCTTTCTTATTCTATTCTGTAAATTAAGTATTCCTCGTTAGAATACAAGTGAGACTCTTTTTTTTTCTTTAATTACTAATTCTTTGTTTATCCCTTTTTAGTTTTTTTATCATTAATTTTATAAGAGTATTAATCTTTTAGAGCTTTTACTTATTTTCCAGTAATTCTATTAGATTTTTAATAAAATTATACTCCTTTATTTTCTAAATTAGTATCAATCTTAAATTTTTTATCCTTTTTTGCTTATTTTTATTAGATTTCTTTTTCATTTTTGAGCCTTAAAATATGCATATCTTTCATAAATTAAGAATCGTAGGGTACCATTTCTCCATTAAAAGAATTACTTCTATGATTTTTTTTCATTCTTTAGTCATTCTCTGCAATAAAATTGCTTCCAGGAGGTGAAGTATCTAATAGCAAGGGTTAAGCCGATTAACTTTTTTATTTATTTAGACTATTTATCTCTATAAAAACTTGAGATTTATTTTCATTCATTTAGTCCTAGTTAATTACTTTAGTTTATTATTAAGGGTTTCGAGGTTTACAATAATTGTTGAAAATGACTTATAAAATAAATCTTGTTATTACTAGAGAAAAAATAAATATAGCAATTGCATAATTTGCTGAGTAAAAATCATAATTTAGATTAGAGATCATTTAATTAGTATAGTACTCTGAGCATTAAGCCGAATCCATGCTATCTATTTTATTATAACGGTAGATAGCCATGACAAAAAGAACGCTTACTAAGATTAATTAAGTAATAATTAAAATGATAAAAATAGTTGAAAGGTAACCATTCAATTAATATTAATTTAAATTTTATTATTATAGTTGTTATTTTCCCTTATTTACTTTATAAAGAATAAAAAGAAATGCGAATAGGACAATAAAGTTAATTACTAAAGTTGCTAACCATGTTCTATTAAAAACCAAAAGATCATCTTTTAAGTAAGCAAAGTAATCCATATAAGTCTCTCTGCATTCACCTTCTTGTTTCCATGGAATATATTTTTGTTGATACAAGTTGTAATTAAATTAAGGATCATTTGGATATTAAGGTAAATTTTTTATTTGTGTATAAAGGATATTAGCCTAAAGGAATTCATCTTCTGTATTAGATCCTACATAAGAGAATCGGGAATCTAATTGATAAGCATTACATTTTTCTTTTTAATGAATGTAAAGGTTATAGTCAGTAGTTTTTGAGGATGAGAAATAGTATTTCAAATAATCTTTACAAATACCTAAACCTTAAGAAACCTAAGTATCAATCAAATAAGATTCCGTACTTGGAGTGTATTATGAAGTATAGAAGTTGTATGTATCTACTTGAGAATAAGTGCTATCAGCTAAATCTTTCCTTATTGATTTAATTGGACAGGGATAATTAGATGGAACACATATTGCATATAAAGATTCATTAGAGGTATCCCCACACTTAATCATATTGCTTTTAGAGCAATCTGAATCTCTATAAGTAAATCCAGATATTCTTTCTGTACATAAATCCCATACTTAACTACTATCTACCCATTTAGAAAGAATTTATGGTGATAGTGGTTAGATAATTGTACATCCATTAGATAGTTATTTATCTGTACAAGTATCTACATAAATAGTGCTAGACTTATATTACCCACTTGCCAAGATACAATTACACCCAGTATAAGTTCCTTCGAATGCATAGTTTATCAGTTTGGACTAACAATTAGTTTATGAGCTTATTTTTGTTATTGGAGATTTATTCCAGTTATTAATGACATAATCATAATCAAAAGGAAGTTCCGCAAGGTAGAAATAAACAACAATGCTTGATATTGCTATCATAGCTGAGATTAGTAAGAGAAACATAACTTAGATTAGTATACAATTGCTATTATCTTTATAAGGATATTTCGAAGTATCTTTTTCAACCTTAGAGTTACTCATAGAGTATTCTTATTATGAATTGGCTTAATTCTTTAATAATTATTCTTATTTAGGGTTAATAGATATTTGAGAGTTTCTCTTAGAAGAGTTGTCAAGATTTTCGTGACTATTTGGTACAAATGTGAGATGTTTCTCTCTAATAGAAGCTGATAACTTTGGAGAGTTGTTCATTATTATTTGAGAGGGATATTGAGAGATATTTGAAATTGCTTTAGTTTTAATAATATTTAGTAAGTAATATTAATTATATTTTTTGATAATCAAAAGATCTGTAATTGGCTGTTATCCTCTTTCTTAATTTAGTGAATTTGGATTTAGGGATTTTTTATTGGATTTATTTAATAGAATTCTGAAATTAAAAATATTTGGATAGCCTGATTTCTATAATTGTGTGGTTGCGTAATACAGAAATTATAATTAATTAATTTCTGGTTAATCTTTAATATTTATAAAAATTTACTTAAATTATATTTCTAGTTATCAAACCATACCTGAAAGATAATTCAATTTTCTCAGTTATTAATAATTGAAATTCAGTAAATATATCTCATTTTTTGGATTTTTAATATAATATTATTCATGTTAATTTACTGGTGGATTTCATTTTGTAAATTAATGAAAAAAAATCCATTCGTAAATAATCCTTCGATAATCTTTATTATTAATTACACAATATAATTTTAATATCTTCTTATAATAAACTATTTACTTATCCACTTTTAATGAATTTACGTATTTAACCCTAACTATTTGTTAATATTACTTAAATATAATCATTCAAAAATATTATTTTTATCAAGTAATCTGTTTTGAATTATTTTGTAAATCTATATTTTTATACAAAAATTAATCATTATATTTTAAAGATGTATATAAATTCTACTAATTTTAAATCAATCTATCAATTAAAAATTGTGGATTTTTATAAAGGGCAATGATTTAATCAGTAAATATTATTCAAAGGGAAACAAGCTAATTGATTGGAAATTATTGATGATAATTATTAGACTTTTCTATCAAAAAGGGGGATTCAAAAGTTTTGAGTTTTTGCAATGTTATTAATCTAATTTACAAATATCATAAGTCGATATAACTCGAAATTAATTACGGATTACACTTTTTCAAATCGAAGAGATCATAATCAATTTAGATTATGTTGCTATTGAGAAACCAGGATTAAAATGAAAGGTTTATCTAAATTTTTGAAAACTAGTATAAAAATATTACGAAAAACAATATAAATTGAAAATAATTGATTATATTCTATTTATTTTCTTTTAAATTTTGCATTTAAGTCATGATGAATTAATCTAAATTGAATAAATTTATTTTAAAATTTTCTAAAAGTAAATATAATATAATAGGTTTTGAGGATGATTAATAATAAATTATAAAAAGATGATTATTTGGAGGATAATTATTGAGTAATATAAATATTTATGTATTTTAAATATCAATAGTATTAAAATTAATGATTTATCATAGATCTAGATAGATAGAGTAGTAGATTAATGAATAAAAAATAATATTCCAAATTTAATGTATAGATTTTGATATTTACTTAAATAACACTTAAAATAAAATACTTTATAAATCCTTATTGTTAATAAATAAAAAAGTTTGAATATTTTTTATTCATATTTTTACATATTTCATCAATATTTTTTTATTTCTTTAGAAATCTAAAAATTAATTAACACTTATTAAATTCTGGAATTTTTGTTGTTGATAACTTATTTTCAATTAAAGCTAAATTATTATTACTATTATTATTATATCATTAGATTATGCAAACTAACATTTCAATCATAGATAGAAGTAAATTAATTAATATAATAAAATTTAAATCTATAAATTAATTAATTTTATCAAAGTTTATTATATATTAATTATTATATCCATCTATCTATATTTTTATTATTTAACAAAACAAATTAATTGAAACTAAAAATAAATTTAGAATCTTCTAATTTTAGTAGATTGTTATTTTGTTAGAAATACTGCCTAATTATTTTCTGATGTCAAATGAACATATTTTTTTGTTGAATATTATTAAAAATTGAGATTTGAATAATTGGCTATTTATTTGATAATCTAATCAAAAAAAAACTAATAATTATTTTATTTGACTATTTTATTATTTTAAAATTTATTTAAATTTTATTATAATTCAAACCATCATTTATATATAAATTATCTATTAAAAATATGAATTCTACCAATTTCCGTAATAATTTCAATTTTTGAAAATAAGAAACTTATTTTATAAAAAAAAAATATCGATAATATCTAGAAAATGATATCAGCACACCTCTATGTATAATACAATGAAAATATTTAAAAATAATTAAACTCAATAAAATCTTTAATCAATATTAATTATAAAATGGGAATGATAGAACTGGTATTTGTTAGAATCTGAAAATTTCTTTTTTCATTATTAGATTAAATTTTCAATTTAATTATCTATTATACTTCGTATTTTATATTTTGTTTAATAATATAATTAATTTCTTAGAATTTTTCTAATACTTATAGAAAAAATTGGAGAAAGAGAGAAAGTTTATTATATTATAATTTTACATTAATATATCTACATTTTTTTAACTAATATTAGTTGATAATTGTTTATAAGAATTAGCTTAAATTAATTAATATTAGAGAAACAATGAAACCAATAAAGCCAATTATTTATCAAGCTTTTAATTACTTTTACAGACAGTAATACTAGCTGAATGGCTATTAATCAAGATTGAGTTCATAATAAAAACTTCCCTTTAAATATCTTCCACGATATAATTATTCTAGTTCATAAGCAGTGTTTTAAATGAAATAGTTATAGGAATTAATGAGTAATAATTCTACTAATAAATTTGACTCAGAGATACTGTATGATTAATTCAAAAGCAATGTAAGTAAGATTGAAAACTCTGAAGTGATAAACTAGTTTTGTAAGTATTTCATTAAGCAATTTGAAAGCAGAATAGAAAATGAGAAGGCTATTAAAATATGCGATTATGCTATTGATTTGAACAAAAATAGGTTTAAGAACAGTTCTCCTACTTCTTTAATGTACTTTAAAGGGTAGAAAATAATCTTAAAATATGAATAAGGAGAGTTAAATGAGATGAAAAAGTTAGCAGATGAGCTTTATGCCTTCTATTTGCTATCCAAAGAGGTACTAGATTCAACTGTAAAAATAAAATATTAAATATACTTAGCAGAAACAATGGCTAGAGTGAATTTAATAGAATATGCTGAGATGTATCTAAGTGGAACGATTGATGCACTTTAAAATGACGAAAAATTAGAGTTATCAAAAGAAGAAATTTATGAAATTTATTATATTCATTTTGGTTGCTATCTTTTACAAAAAAAATATGAATTAGCCATTTAATATGGATTTATAGCCTATCAAATCATGAAGGATAAAGCAAAATCAAAGCCTTCATTTATTCTTTTAGGCTTATATAATTGCTACAAATCTTTGAATAACTTCATTGGCTAGTAATAAGTGTTAATTGAATTGCTAAAATATCCACAGGATGGGTTAACTGTTGACAACATCAACAAGCTTGTGTTTTTTCCTTTTAGAAAGAGGTAAAATTAAATAATAGATTATCCACTGAATACAGAGGTATAATAGAATACAGAAAACTCATCTAAATATACTTAAAATCTATAATCCTAGTTTTTAATCAATTAAAGTAAGGGTAATCAAAGTTTAGATTGGCTGAGCTTAAATAAAGTAATTAATCAGAAGAGTGATTATAACAGTGATAGTATTTGGAATGAAAAATAAGATAAAGGAATGTAATACATCTAGTAGAATAAAATTGAGGAAGGGATTAAATATTATTTGGAGATTCTTAGTAAATTAGATAATTCAAAAGACTAAGAAAAAATGATTTATATTAATGATAGAATAGCTTTTATGTATAGCTAAATAGGTGAAATAGATAAAGCTATATAAATCAGTTTGGATTCTCACAAAAAAATTCTAGTTTTGAGGAATAATATTCTTTAGAAAGATAAATTAACTTTATAGAATCTTCTTTACTTGAAATACTTCTACTATATAAATTAGGATTTATAAAAGACTATAGAATGGGGAAAGAAATGGCATGCTTATTGCTTGAAATACAATTATTTCGACTATGATGATTTATTTATTATTGAAAATTTAATTTATCAAGCTACTGCTTTAATAGCTACATAATAGTGGGAAGAGGCTTTAGACTACTGTAAATTCATTTAAGAGATTCTAGAGAAATTTAATAATTAAGAAATGCTAAGAACTATTCATGGATTATACATCACTATCTATTCAGAATTGAAGAAAATTCCTGAAGTATTGTAAAGTGCTTCTATAGTGATAGATTACTATTAAAAGAATCTTAACAATTTATCTCTTAAGGAAAAATAAGTTATTACTTAATTTGTTAAGAAATGTATATATTTCGCTTTAGAATTATAAGACTATGATAGCATCTTAAAATATGGTAAGATTTACTTATAGTTGAGAAAGAGCGATGAAGGAGAGGATGGTAATTACGAATTCAGGATAAGATTATATTATGAAATGAGCTAAGGTTTTATTGAAAAAAAATAATACAAAGATGGAGAATAAATTCTAAAATAAGCTCTTTAGTTAATTAAAAAATATCCTCAATAAATTGAAATGGAATTTAAGATTTATATATCTCTATCTTAAGTATTATAATAGCAAAAGAAATTTGATGAAGCTGAGAATTACATCATTTTAGCTCAAAATAATGTTGACACTTATTTTAAAGCAGATTAAAATTAATAATTAGAAAAATAGTAATAAATTTACTTAAATTAGAGTATTATTTTCTTCAATAAAAATAATTTTAATTCATCAATATAGTACATTGAGAAATATTATAAATTGAATGATTAACCTAAGCCTAAAATTAGTTAGAAAATTGTCGAAATCCTTAAAATACTTTATAACAAAAAGGAATATAAAATATAAGTAAAAAATCTTATTAAGTAGTACAATATATCATTTGATAAATGAATGAAAAATCAAGAAATTGGCTAAAAGCTTAAAATATTGTTATCATTTAATAATAAATTTATAAATTTGTGTTGGTTATGTTTTTAATTATCCTTACTTTATTTGCTTATTTTTTTGATAAAGAATCATTCTTTAGAATTATAAAAAAAATGTTTAAAGAATTAAATAAAAGTATTTATTTTTATATATAGAGCAACTCACCAATTTTTTTCATGGCGGTTAACTATATAATTTTATAATCTAATAATTATTAATTATTTTAAATAACATTAAGAGTAAGATTTATGATATTAATTAACAACACAAAGAAAGCAGATAAGAATTTAATAATTAAAAAAAATGGAAGATAAAATTAAAATTCATTCTAAAATACTAAAACTGAAAATTAGAAATAATACAACAGAGAAAGAAATAATAGAATTCTTTGAAATTAATTAATATTGTGATGAATTAGCGA